>JAECUM010050133.1:0-24955 GCA_016617855.1 Megalonaias nervosa | reverse complement strand
TCACACCTTCAGCAACCATTGCTAACAAACGTTGTTAATCAAAATTATATGAGAAAAACGAAGAAAATATAACATAAATTTACCTAACCTGCTGATAATACCATTGAGAACGGAGTTGGGCATATTTGATGCGTGTTCTTTTCCACTGGATGCATTTGTTGATACAGCGCACAGACCGACAAACCATACACCCATACGTTCCTTTTTACCCCAGTAATTCTTTTTCAGCCAGTCAGTGACTTTCATTCTTTTAAAACACCGCCACATATAGGCTGGTTACGTAGCTCAAACAACAATTACTTCCCTCTGACCTTACACGCACAGGGTGGTAATCTAATTATTATCTTCAGTAACTATTGGTAACCAAATAAACTACCCAAGAAATCTGAAAACATCAAGATGAAATATTGTACGAGATTGCTTTCGTATGTATTGCAGCATGTAAGAACTGATGCATATCGAATAATTCTAAATGAGGCAGGAATAATGAAAGTTAAAATATAACAAGAATTGATTTAATTACAAAATAGCTTTTAATGCACGATTTGAAGCAAAGTTTATTTTGTGGTTAAAATTATGAAATGAAAGCAGTTTGGTGAGGTCGGTTGCTGTTGTTGTTATTTGTTTTGTTGTTGTTTTGTTGTGTTCTTTTTTTTTGGGGGGGGGTCTCAGAAGATAACTTTTCTTCAGAATAAATATTAGCCGTTTGCCCACTTATTCAATATAGCATGAAATGTATTTTCAGAAGCCTCAGAAATGCAAGCCTGAGGTAAATGTAAATTCCCTTAATAATGTACAAGGTTCCATGCTAATATCGTTTAATAGAACAAAGTTCGAAATCAGCCATCTTTGTATTCTGGCATAATCGTCTAATTTAAAACCCAAAGATTTACCCGTCTAGCTGTAACCTATGCCACTGATTATTATATATGTAAGCATATCTATTTCACAGAGATTAATTTCAACACTGCTACCTGTAAATACGAGGTTTTGTGTGTATTAGCTACAAACGCCGGCAGACAATCCGAGAAAGTGAAGGTAAGTAAAATGTGTATTGTTTCCATTTGTATGTAACTAATATACAATAGAAGACGACGAAAATGTTTTAATACAGTGATTACACAACAAAAAATTCAAATGTAGTGAACAGAGGGCAGTTGCTTAAGAGAGGGAAAACAATGTATTTAAAAGTTTGATTTATCCAATATTAGATGCTTGCAAAGAGAAGGTATTTCAGTCACATTTATTTTATCATTTTATTTATAACATTGAATTGGCACAATTTAAAAATATTCATTGTCATGGCAAAGTACGGAGAATTTCCACTCTTTTTTGAAGAAGTAAATAAGGGAGTATAATCAAAGAGCAAAAATACACTACATGGTACATGGTATAATTGATTTTAAAGCAAAATACATTTGATAAAGTAATGCAAAAGGTTATTTTAATTTTAATTTTTTTTAAATTGTTTTTCTTCTTATGAAAAGATTGAGAGGCACATCGAAATGAAACGGTGAACATTTTTTATTTTATATAGGAGATTAAAAACCAGCAATCAAACTGAATACTCTGAGCCCCTCCCCCTTTTTAGTAAATAGATGTGCCTGTAGATTGAATAAAGCACATTTATCACACGACTACTGAGTTATTTAGGTTAATAAAGTCATATCATGTGTTGTTCATATCGCATTCGTATAATAACACTACATGAAATCATGACGTCAGATTCTCATAAATAAACGGAAGCCCTTTCCCAGGAATAACTAAGCAGAACTCCAAAAATATTATCATATTCTTAATATAGGAAAAGCTTTTAATTCGTTTCATACCGCATGCAATATCCCAGGACATAGATTATTGCAGAGTCATTAATTATTTAGTTAATGATGGAACTGTAGCTTTAACTGTTCAACAGGGATACTGCTAATGATGCTGCTTCTACTACTACAACTACTACCACCACTACTATTCCCAAAGAAATATCCAGTGAGGGACTTTATTGCATGTCACGATATTATAAGGTTACACTGTTGTGTTTATTGCATGACACCGATGTGAAGAAGAAAAGGTCATTTATCGACAATAATAAGATCATCAAAGGTAGATCACGTTTATGTAGGACATAAAGGTGGCTGCAATGAAGGTAATGAATCGTATTCGAAATATTATACCATCAAAGGTAGTGGTCTTTAGTTTTTATATTAAAATATCAACTCCAATAATTATAGCATGTCCCGCCCGTTAATTAGCAGAAATATAACTTTAAGGCTGTCTTTACTCCACCAACAAGACGTCATGGTGATTGAAGAGGAACTCTTAAGAACATAGTGAAAACAAATGTCATGAAAAATTAGTCAAGGAATTTCGATGTTAAAAGCTTTAAAACTGCATAGTGCAAACTAGATAGATGACCCCATGGGCTCCTATCTGACCGCAAGTCCGCAGGCTACCTTATCGTTGTATCAGTTTATAAATAAACCAGTGATAAGAAATGAATACACAGACTGATACATAAACAAGGTTGCTTACTGAGTACCACTCCACACGAAAGGTTTTCCTCAAAGATTGATTCGTGAATTGAAAGAAAATGGCAAGCATTGGTCTCGTTTTAAAATGTCAATTCGCCAAAAGAAAATGTCGATTGTCTAGAATAGAATTTGGAGTCAAAATCAATCAAACTAAAGAAAGAATTTGCTGGGTTTATTTTTAATGCGAAATGCATATGAAACTATTCGACCATTCTAATTTCAAAAATGAGATTAGCTTCTCGTGGGTCGGTGGTTCTTTCCGTGGATTTCCCGGTTTCTTCCTCCACCATTAATACTGGCCGCCATGTATAGCCTATCGTGTGCTGAAAAATGGCGTTAAGCCCCACAACAACAACAACAACAAAAATGAGATGCAAAATAAAAATAGTTAGGCCTAAATGAATATTAAAAGCCCAAGAGGCTGCAAGAAGTTTTGTGAATTCGATAAATAAGACCGATGTAACAATTCAACCTGATAAAAGTAATTTATTTGACTATTACGAACATCTAACGTAAATGCGGTTCATTTGGAACACAACAACTTTTCCATGTTTCAGAATTTAGCAAATACCCATTCATCATTAGGTTACCGGATAGCTGGGAATGACACACTCTCTCTCTCTCTCTCTCTCTCTCTCTCTCTCTCTCTCTCTCTCTCTCTCTCTCTCTCTCTCTCTCTCAGGGATTAAAATGTGTGAAATCTAAATTTGAAATATATTCTGATCACTGTCTGAAATAGCTTGTCAGTACAAGCTTTCATTCTTCCTCAATTAAGTCTCGATAATGTGAGCAATACAGTACTGCAGAAGTAATAACAGTAATCGTAGTGAAAGTTGTAATGGTAGTAGTAACTTGATCGCGGCATGATCTGGATTAACATCATTACATACACGTCCAATGTGGTAAAAGCAGGAAGAAAAAATATAAAATGACTATATGAATAATCTATACGGCCTACATTTAAATATCAGATTGTGTGTCGTTATTTATTTTTGACTCCACTTTGCAGATTATTTCTTTTAATGTTTCAGCGGTACTATTATAAACATCAAAATTTTTTTAACGAAATGCAGTCCTATCAGCAAATTAAAAACAAAACGAAGATAAATGAAACACTAAAGGATAGAAAATTCGGTTCTGTTTTAATTTAGATGCTTGCGTCGAATTACTTTGGTGTTAGATAATTCAATGAAATTCTAATGTGATTAAAAAAAATCTGTTCCGGTACAACACCTTTTATGCTGATATAGATGCATAAAAGTTATTTTATATTGTTAGAAGATTATGTTCTTCTCTTGTGCACATAAATATGGCTGTAGGAGGTGAATGCCTGAAATACGGTATTGTTTAAGGTTTATCTTAAGACTGATAATTTGTTGGTGAATCCCATGTCACACGAAGTTCTGTATCACGGAAGAGCCGGAAAACAAATCGTCACCGTGACTAGAGGTAAAACCAATACTTCATAGTAATTTCCAAGAATAAGTTGTATTTTCGAGACATTCAGCTTGAAACGTCTTCATTTAGTGGTAAGGATTTTGCCTGATTTGTCATATACGATAGACCAAATAATAATAAACAAATCACAGGTACGTATTGTTTGTCTTGAAATCACAACGATTCGTTTAAATGTAAATTAAAAGTTAATCAGTGATTTATGATCCAGTTGTAATGTTCTTTATGAACACTTATATATTTTTCTGTTTTGCCAAAAGTAGTCGAATTTAAAATAAACATCACATTTTTTTCTAAAGAAAGGAGTTATTATGCCTTCAGCAATGAAGGTAATTAGGAAATAGCTGTAATTTTAGATTACTTATGCCATTATTTGCCATTATTCAGAATGCAGCATATATATATATATATATATATATATATATATATATATATATATATATATAGAAATATATATATATATATGTATATATATATATATATATATATATATTCACCCATCCATCCACATACATGCATACATTTATCCATCCATCCATCCATCCATCCATCCATACATACATACACACACTCATTTCGAGGGGTATTACTAACATTTGTCTTCCTCCTAAATTTGAATAATATTACTACTTTCATCGAGTCCCTTCGCAATTTCATAATCCATCTGCTTAACATTAATAAGTATACGATAATTTATTTTATTGTGCATTACTGAATTAATCTGATTTGCTGTTTCAACTCTAAAACACCTTATTACAATATTAATCCTACTTTTACATCTAATAAATGTCTTTTTGTTTTATTCTTGTATTTTTTTTCCCTGTGCGGTTTGTGGAATAAGAAAACATCTTAGCTCCAAATATTTACTATTTACTGTTTTATCATTCTTCTAAATTTTTTAAAAATGTTCGATATTCCAAACTCTCCTGTTGTATTGGGTTTTTATTTTCTTTAAAATAAAAAACAACTTTAGTTTAAATCTTCGTTGGTGCATGATTTTATTTGTTTACCAGGAAGTCGCTTTTCGTGCAGTTCTTTGCACAAGTAGGGATTAATAGCTAGTCGTTACCATATACCTTGCATGAGCAGGGCATAGTAGCTAATCCGCTGCCGTTTAGTTTGCACCAGTGTTATTTAAGAGACCATTCACGCGTCCTAGCCATTGAAACAAAGGCATAAATCCACTAATTCAAGAATAGGTATATTATTATAAAAATGTTCATGTAGTACTGGAGGTTTTCCAGGAAGGACAACTGAAAGGTAAGAACGTTTATTAATCGTAAAGTCTTTCATAATATTCCTTTATAGCTGGTACATAAACCATTGATCTAGACACCCACGCACACACACACACACACACAAACAAGTACACACACACACATATACATATATATATATATATATATATATATATATATATATATATATATATATATATATATATACTATATATATATATATATATATAATTTCTCGACCACTCATGTTGCTCTGTATAACAATATCGTGCAGGCATAAGAGAACTGACCACATCAAAATTAAACTTCACTAGACAGGACTGACTTGAAAATAAACAAAACCATTCAACTCTTCATATCTGTGTGTATTACGATGTTTTATAGGGATAAAAAAATGCAGTAACCAAATAAAATTATCTGATCCGTCAGACTCGATGATATTTCGAAACTGAGTTTAAAATTACTGGACCAACTAGACATGGGGTCATTGTAAGAATCGTTAACGTTGCATTCGGAAATATGAAAGCTATAATTTGACTGGTAATTTCAAAGTTCAATATAGTATGATCATCGTATGATTACCCATTACTAACAGAGTATGTCATCGTATGGTTACCAAATAGAGTACGATATCGTATGGTTACCCAACAGAGTACGAGATCATATAGTTACTCAATACAGTACGATATAATATGATTACCCAATAGAGTAAGACACTGCATTTTTACCCAGTAGAGTACGACATTGAATGGATACCCAACAGAGTACGACATCGTATGATTACCAGAGTACGACATCGTATGGTTACCAGAGTACGACATCATATGGTTACCTATCAGATAGGTTACGTGTAAAGTAGATATTTACTTTAATCGGATTAGGAATATAGTCACAGATGCATCAACGGTAACTGCATCTTCTGTAGTAATGTCTCTATTATAAACCGAAGCAAAATTAAATTTGCATGTTTTGTTTTTCACCAGCTATGGCACAAGGGAGTAATCAGTTCTCGGCATGCAATGGGTTTGGTGTCAGTAACAGCCGATTGAACTCAATTCTGAAGAAGAATAGCCATACGCCTAGCAGCGACTCTTATTCCATAAATAGCTGTTTGCCAAACAACCAGTATAGTGCAAGTACTAACCGTTTGCTGAACGAGGAATCTGGTGTCAGGAGTAACCAGTTGCCGGACATCCATTCTAGTTTAAGTGTTAATCGCCTGCGTGGCGATGAATTTGGTGGCAAGCATTGCCGGTTGACAAGTAGCGACTCTGGCGTTTCTTGCAAATATAATCATTATTCTAACAGTTCTACTGAAGAAAGCAACAATTCATCAGGAAACAGACCCAAAAAATTGTCGAGAAGAAATGACGAAACGCGAAGCAAGAGTGTTAGTTTCTCCTTAGATTCGTCTACAAACTTTACTGATGAAAGCCTATTTGTAACGGATAATGATATCGACAGTGACTTCGAAAGTGATTCAGATCTAACTTTTTTCAACACCGAATCAGCTTCAACTGGTCAAGGAAATGGAGACTCTGGTTCTCCGGGAAACAATTACACTTCGAGACTCTCAAGGGGAAGTACTCGTGGGAATTCCATCAGAGGCAATAATACAACACCCAAAAAGCATAGATCTGCTTACAGTGGAAATAGCATCATGCCTTCCAACTACAGTTGCTCTGCAACACAAGCGGATGCGTCATATAATGCAGACTGTAAAACTGACCAAAGGTCACTCCTCCAACATCAACAACTGCCTGGGCCTCTTTATTCAATTAGAAACGAGGGCCAGGATAACTTTCAGGAAGACCTCCCATACTACTCTCAATCCAAGTGTGAGGCGATCCGTTCCAGATGTCATCGTGAGGTTGATCATAATTTTGATCCACAATCCTGTGCTCCTTTGGCTGATGATAGTCAGGATAATGAGTCACATCCTTCTTGTATCGCGTCACAGGAATCGAGTGCGGTACAGAGCGCGATTCAAACGTTAACGACGATACCCAAATCTGCAGTATGCAACACCAGATCGTGGTATACGAACAAAGCAATAAAGGCTTGTTTAGTCATTTTGATGGTGTTTAACATAACATTACTTGTAGCAATAGGTTTCCTGATTTCGATGTTTCTTAATCAGCAGACTTATCAGGAATGTCCACTCTGCAAAGACATCATGGATCATGCAAAGAGCCTCAATAGAGGCAATATAAATGACGTAGCTATCCAAAAGCACTTGAAAGAAAATGACGAAAACGGTCGCTGTTGCCTAGACCATGCTTTCATTCTTAAATTGGTGGGTCTCTCTCTCTCTCTCTCTCTCTCTCTCTCTCTCTCTCTCTCTCTCTCTCTCTCTCATATTAAACATGGCAACAGACAGAAAATAAACCCGGGTGGGAGTGGGAGTCTCGAGTTGTACATATCTTAATCTTCGCAAAGTTCGATCAATTTTAGAGTGATTGTATGCAACCTCTGAGCCTTATATATGACTAAGTAACGTACAAAATGGGAATGCGCAACTTTATGTGAGTTTTGTATCCAAATGAACAAGTTGAATCATTATTTCTGTTTAATTTCAACTCTTTCCCTTTTTTGGTTCGGAATATATATTCTTTTTCTCGCTTATGTTTTACATGTTTTTGGTAAACAATGGTAATTTTAACAGTGGTGTTTCAGAGAAAATGTTTATTTATTTCTATAATCATAGTTAACAAATCTTCCATATATGAAAGGACACTATTAAAATAATTATTTGGATAAGTTTTTTTAATTTTGTTCGTCCAGTGGCTTAATTAAAAAAGAATTATGTAGTAAATGTATATAAAATCTGCTGATGGCGTTATGAAAGCGTTTGTCCTACACGCACGTAGAGAGGTTTTAATAATGGTGTGTGTAGAAATATTCTTAGTGATGTATTGTTTATATTCAATTGTTTATGTACTTTTCGAGTGCTAGATTTTTTATTTATTTTATATTTTTGTTTTGTTTTACATTATCTTATGTGTACAATTGATACTTTTGTAGATGGCGCAGGTTAATTCTAACCGACAGGAACTATCAGAAAGTATGTTAACATAAGTAATCTTGAGACACACACACACACACACACACACACACACACACACACACACACACACACACACACACACACACACACACACATATATATATATATATATATATATATATATATATATATATATATATATATATATATATACCTTATATATATATATATATATATATATATATATATATATATATCTGGAATCTTTGATTAGAGTAGTTGTTGTATTTTGATATAATTCTAGAAAAATTATTTATTAAAACTATTCGTTGTAATTACAAAATGCTCAGATCATTACAAATTATGCACCCACTCCATAACTCGTTTCGACGAAACTTAAGCAGCAATGTTTGGCTGTAATTGAGAGACAGACAGACAGACAGACAGATAGACAGAGAGACAGAGACAGAAACAGCGAGAGGGAGAGACAGGGACAGAGAGGGAGTTGTCTATATTTTTCCAGCATTATTTAAAACATCGACATATTAGCAAAAATAACATAATCAACTCTTTTATTTGTAATTGTTTGTTAAATGAATATAAAGAGGACATGTCATACGTTTTTAATATTTTAATATTTAAATCATCTTATAATGTAAAAAAAAATAATTAAAAAATCGCTTGGTTTCTTGCAGATAGCGCAAACTAAAATATCTTATTATTTAAAACATCTGATAATGTAAAAATAATAATTAAAAACTTGCTTGCTTTTTCACAGATAACACAGCATTAGCAGACACTTTAATAAAAAGGATAAGAAACGCACAACAGAAGGCGGCAATTCATTTGCAAAGTGTGCCATTCATTTCTGAGCTTTCCGGTAAGTTAGGAACATTCTGTATGCAAGAATGCATGTATCTACGCAAGAACATATGTATTCATGGTATACATGCGCTTGTGTATGTATGTATGTATGTATGTATATATGTATGTATGTATGTATGTATGTATGTATGTATGTATGCATGCATGTGTAAATTCATGAATGAATCCAGTTTGTTTTTCATATCTTGAACAAGACAACCAAACACACAGACAGACATTACGGCATGTAAGAAGTCAGACATTGCCTTAAATATAATGTTAGCATACGGTTAATCATAAACTCTTTGCCCCAAAAAGGAATTTTAATCCATGTTTTTCTCCCTTTGAATCGGTATATTTTATCTTTTCTCTGCATGGGTACATGTTTTTGGGGGGTTTTTTTGTTTTTTTTTTAAAAACATTATGCATGAGAAAAGTTATATCAAAAAGTATGTTTAGAGTTAAAACTCGAATTGCATTTTCCAGGCCAGATGAGTGACTCGATCAGATGGAATTTTAAGGAAGCGACAAGCGTGGAAAACTTTTGGAACAAAACCGACAGTGATACAGAAATACTAATACCACTAACAGGGGTTTACTACATCTATGCAATGGTTCAGTACCAGCATATAAACCCGAACAGTACCAGAGGCCATGATAGCATGTCAACCTTTGAGGAGTTTCCACTCTCTGTAAGCCTGTACAAAATGCCATATTCAGAGATTATTCGTAGCAGGATTGGAACAGTCACACTTCGTTGCAGATTTGCAAGCCAATTCATCGAACATAACAGCATCATACAGAAAATAGTGCAGTTGACGAAAGGTGACAAATTGTCTTTGGTCGTCTCCAATAGGCAGTTTCTTAGCAATGAACAGAATAAGCACCAAATTGGACTTTTCAAGGTGAATTGAAATGTGTTTTGTTTTGTGTGCTCAACTTTATGACATTGAAAATAAGGCAGACGTGTACATCTCGGTTTTTTTTCCAGGGGCATACCCTCGGATATCTAGGGTGTTATTATATCTTTACCTTGGAGGTACAACGCTATGAGGTCATTCAGATTCACACTTTCAGCCTCCGCCCTGTAACATTTTGCGTCTATGGTCACTGTTAGCAAACATGAAGGTGGCGATCTCGAAGGGTTCTGATTTACATTGTGGAGCCCAGTGAACCAGTCATACAATGTGTCGGGGGGAGTCATTTTGTCTTATATCCATCTTTGTTATGCATCCTCGTCCTTGGCTACGATTAATATAGATTAATAATAGAGAATCTGTTCAGATGTATGAGGTGCTTTGGTGACAAGTGATAGGTTAAAGATTTGGTCTGGGAACCCATGTTACATCTATCGTAACACTACTTCAAATATGATTTTAATCTGGCCCGATTTCTAAGATGATTTAACAACCTTTACCGCGACTGCTAGCTGAACTACCTCCAGTAGTATTATTTCATCACACTTCAGATGTTTATATTAGGCGCATTCGTCTCCAGGGACGATTTCACAATAATGGATATATTACGCCTATTTATGAGTTCTAAAAGTTTCAATTTTAGATTTATATGATTAATCGCCATAGAAGATTTTAACATATTACCTTTATTTTGTGGCCTAAATGGTTAGAGCGTCCGCCTCAGATGAAGGAGGTCACGGATTCGAACCCCGGCCGAGTCATGCCAAAAACTTTTTAAAAATGTTCCTAATAGCTGCCTCGCTATGCGCTCAGCATTAAGAGGTGTGTGTTAGGACTGGTCGGCTTGGTGTCAGGATAATGTAATTGGGTGGTACATGATGCTACATGTTTGCGGCATGATGCCCCAGTCCTAGACATCACAGCCACACTGCAGACATCGTAGCGATATGTCTGAAATTTTTTTAAAACCTACGTTAAAAATCCAAATCACCCCCCCTTCTTTTGTTGCAATTGCTAATTAATATGATCTCAGAGAGACAGATAAAAGCAAGTAAGTGTGTGTGTGTGTGTGTGTGTGTGTGTGTGTGTGTGTGTGTGTGTGTGTGTGTGTGATGTCACGAATATTATTTTTTGGTACAAAAGACAACAAAAGACAATTTAATGGCACCACAACATAAAATTGCACAGATCAACGTCGAGATTAAACCGTCAGTGGAATTTTAAAATTAATCTATATTTCTTTTCTCTTTTCGTCTAATCAGTTTAGACCAGCCGATGTACAGTGTCATAGTGTCATATATAGGTCTTAGTGTTTAAAAGTAAATCAGCAAAACAATGGCCATAAGGTGCCGATTACGAATATGGTCAAAGTCAATCACTCTCAAACACTTTTTGCTACAGCTGGTACTAAAGTGTTTAGACAAATGCAGTCGCATGTCTAAATAAGGATCTTTCATTTCAATTTCACATATTTACTGCTCTTTGAAGTTCAAAAAATACACCACATAGATCCGTTTGTATGTATCTAGTAGAATATGTTGTTTCAATTAACATTTAGCTATGTTTTCATGCATGACGTCTCTACAAACCACGATCATGCATCATGCATATATTAAGGCTTATCCGCTGTAAATAGAAAACAGAGTTTAATGGTTTTGTTTTACTCAACTTTTCCAGAACTTAATTTAATAAACTCAGTATCTGAGCCAAAGGGTTTTAATTAAAAAATATTCATTAATTAACACGTTCAATCTCACTTGAACAATCTGAAACAATTTGCTAAATTGGCGATTTCCCCTGCTATAGTACAATTTATTGCGGGTGTATGACTGTTCAGAACTTTCCTGGGTATAGCACACTTTACCACGGGTGTATGAATGTTCAGAACTTCCCTTGGTTAGTACACCTTACCAAAGGTATGTGAATATTCAGAAGTTCCCTTAATATAAAACACTCTATCACAGGTATGTGAATGTTTATTAGAATATAAATCACACAAAGTAAGTGTGTATCATATTACTTTTTATCTATCATTTGATTTTAATAAGTTTGTTTAATTTTGTATTTGCTGCTGTTTCCGAATTTCAGAGAGAGAGAGAGAGAGAGAGAGAGAGAGAGAGAGAGAGAGAGAGAGAGAGACTAAATGCGATAATTGTTATGATTAAACTTTGTGTTTATATTTTGACTCTCCTCATTTATATTATGCCTTTAAATTGTTAACTGTATGGTCATCCAAAGGAATTGCATTCTGAAAATGCGCTTATTTGTATTTGTCTTAAATTTATTTTGGGGATTATTATGCATGTTTAGCAATTCTTATCTTATTTGCAAAATGTTTTATTTTTTTTTCGTCAATGCTATTTAACACATTTGCTTACTTCGTTACGAAAGGTTCTTGTACGTTTTCAGATCAAACTTTGCTTCTTAGTGTATATATATATATATATATATATATATATATATATATATATATATATATATATATATATATATATATATATATATACCTTTTAAATACTTACCACCATATTGCCGACTCATTTTAATGAAATATTTATACATGTTTCATAAAATTCACACTTGAGTAAATTCGTTTGTGAGTATCCAAAATATGGAGAGAATATCAAAAAGTGTCATTTATTTCAGAAGAAATGTCGTGTATTGCGACGTTTTCAATTTATCAAATTGATTTACTCACAATTAACGTTTAGTTTGGTGAATTAGTGGCATCCATTAAAACATATGTTTCCAATTCCAATGATGGCTTTTTTGTCATAGCTTTTCTATGTTACACATACAGGTACACTAAACACAGCATCCAGTAAAGACTGTGAAGGATGCCCCCACTGTGAGGATTTGGTTGTGGGGGATTGGGGTGGGATGCTTCCAAAATTATAATTAGACTATTGTAGAAGTCCCACCCAGGCTCGATTTGGTTGGAAGTTAAATTAGTGAAAGATTGGTGTACCGCTCCGAGCCCCCAGTCAGCGATGCCGACGGTTAAATGGTTAAATATACAAAAAGGGTAAAATTCAATGAATAGCAATTTAAAAACAATTTAATAACTATTCAATAGTCAAAAGATTCCAATTCCCCAAGTATTCTCCTTCCGCTCGACCCTTTAATAGCCTATTGCATCACTTGATTAGTGTGAGATTGATTTCCACCTGTCCTTGTATTCTACTCATATGTGTATTATTCTCTCCTATTTCTCCCCAATTCCTTCTCTCTTCCTCCCCGACTTTCTCCAAATTCTTCTCCTCCTCCTCGACTTCTCTATACTTCTTCTCCTCCTTCTCGACTTCCTCCTCCAGACTCCTTTTTCTCCTCCTCCACCATCTATCCACCTTCTCTCCACCGACTAGACTTTTGTCGACTCCGACTGTTCTTCTAGTCGCACTTCCGTCTCCCCTCTTGGAGACTCGGGACTCAACTGAACCGGCAGTTCTATCCCCTAAAATGCTACCTGTGGAAACACAAGGATGGTACAATATTTTCCTTAGCCCTCTCATCTCACACTGCACACAGCCTATCATCAGATAATGGCTATTAATTTCTTCGGTCACGCATTCATTCACATCGAAATACTCATACGTTCTTGTAGGGTAAAACAACGTCATAATACAGCACGGTATCAATTACTTCTTATACATACGCCAATAAATTGCGTCACATCAGTACATATTCCTAATCCCGTTATACTAAACAATATCAAAATAATCAGACGCATTTCTTTACATTACAACTCATACAAAGTACGCAAATATTCAAATGTCATAATCCATGCTCTGATATATTCATACGTCCATAGTAACTAATCTTACATACTTCAACCATTTTCCTTTATTGATGTGGTTCCTCTCAGATTAACATCATATGAGGAACCCCATAGTGCCAAAATTTAAATGTATTTTATGTATTCATGTTGTTTCATTATGTGTGTGTTTCTTGTGTTATTTTTATTGAATTTCGATTTTATTAAATTTTGAGTCAGGAATTGTACACCATTCAAATCAATCGTATCTTCTAATGTATCAAATTCCTGGAGTTGTTATTTAATTTATAATTATAGTTATTCTATAAGTCTCAAGTTTAATGAGTAGGGAAATTAAATTTTAATTTCTTAAAATTAATTAAGCTATTTCAATATATGCATAAGTTGATAGTGGAAGTTAATTAACTAAGTAGAGTTTTAATTATTTTACTAATTATTTAAAAATAGTTTTAATAAATAAATTAATATAATGTTTCTGCTTTGCGCATGAGTTACGTTTTGGGATCTTAATTAGGCACGAGCAGCATTCACACTACGCTTCCGCGATCACGTGAACACTAGCTCAGGTGCCACGAGTTTCTTGTCCAATACATGAATAATTGTTTAGTTCCAATAATTATGAAAGTCTGAATATAATATTTAATGATTATAGTGAAATTATTTAGCATTCGTTTAATCATTTGGAAAGTTTTAGTTCTGGTTAGATAAAGTAAGGTTTATTAAAATTATCAAGTGTATTAAAAATTTATGTGCATTTAGAATAAGTTACATACTGTTAAGGAATGAGTTATTTAAATCTTTAAATATCCATACAGTATGTCGACTCTGTCCTTTCTCCCTGGTCATCGCAGGAAGGAGTATCATCATCGCATAGTGTACTTCAAATTCTTTCCTTGTTGCTCAGTTTTATATAGTTTTGTAGCTCCATAGCCTTAAATCAGAGTCCGTATTCGTTCCATTCGTGATTTCTTTTCTCTGCTGACTTGCTATTCCTCATCAATCAAATCACACGACAAAGGGGGGGGGGGGACATCGTAATGATTCAGATTTAATTCAGATAGACTTACTTCTCAACCAGGAGTTTAAAAAATTTTCCAAACTCACAATTCAAGCATGCGTAAACTTTCTGCTTGCAAGTTACGAAGTTATAATTCGGATCTAAATTGTAGTCACACCCTCTATCTCAATTCCGATTAGATGTCGCTGTGACCCGATCCAATCAACTTAGCGGACAATGTCCTTTCGCTCTCTGTCCACGTGGGGATGAGAACACGCCCCGTTCACTCCGCGGGCTTCCCTTTGATCCTAACCTAACCTCTTAACATCTAGGTGTAATGATTACAAGTCTTTGTCAGATGACACGAGCGGTCACCTACGCCAACTCTAATTTCCGGCGGGTAACGGTAACCATGCGTAAGGGATTAACACTAGCCTGCGGAAATCTCTAGACATCAAACGCATGGCTGTTATAAAACCCTAGTTTATACACGACTTGATACCTGGGCTGAGCAAACGTGCAAAGACCACTAAGCAGGTTTGTTATGTTTTTACAAATTCTATTAAGAAAACGCAGGCATCTTTTTGGCAGTTTAATTAGGACTTAGAGACTTTTATTTGATTTTGATCCACTATTCATTTAAAATTATACAAAGCAGTCCAAAAGATAAATACTGCACTCGTTGAAGTGGGGGATATTGTCGTGCCCTTTACAAATCAATAGCGTCTTTATGTCCTGAAGCGTACATATTATACCGTTTGAGGTTAACATGAGAGGTGCATAACAGCGGTAGATGAAGTCCAAATCACGTTCTTGGAACGTGCACAGGGGCATTGAAAGATGTGTGCTTTTACAGCTTTTATAGCTTACGACTGTAAGGAACTAAAAATAATAACATTTATATATAAATTAATATACCACTTGTTCTCCCCCTAAAAATGTATTCATCTGCATAAATAGGATGAACTGCAAGAAACGTCAACATTGAGCTGCCATCGTATAAAGCACTGGTTTATCTCGGTCTATACAAATTGCAGTAGTTTATGATCGATACGGTACTGGAAGACCTTACTTTCTGTTTTACTGCGGTCTAGCAGGTGTGTGAGAACTATAGGTTCACCATGTTGTTGTTGTAGATCTTTCAACTCGTTTTTTCAGCGAAGTATGCATAATGACCAAGCATTTCAAAATCGTCATCAGCACCGGCGCCTCATTGTTGTTACAGCAAACATATTCTCATTGTTCTCGGGGTTGTGCGTCGAATGCACTCGCTTGCATTCTATGTTCTGTTAAACTTGCGAGACCGAAGATTTATCTGTGGTTTGGTTTGGCTTAGTGCTTTACCGGCACAGCAGCACAAACAGGTTATTTAGTGCCGAGGGAATTGGAGTAAAGTGCCTTGTCAAAGAACACATCAAGGTAGCTGACCCAGGCTGATCCGGTGTTAGGCCGTGAGTCCATCGAGCTAACCACTGAGCCACCGCGGCTCTCGAACTGAGTCTCGAGCCTCTGCTAACGATATGCACACGGGAGTCGCTCGCCTATGGTAGGGGGTTTTCTCTGGGTAATCAGGCTGCTTTACTCGGCTATCACTCAACGTAATTATAATAACCGTCGAAATTTAAGTTTTTCAATGAGGAGGAGGGCCCTCGTGTAAATGTTAATAAATAACCTTTTTCCGAGCACGAGGGAATGGGTTGTTTTCACTGACGTCACGCTAAGGTACACAATTTCCCAAAATGCAGCGCGATTAAACAAACGCCGCCATTTTGAGCCCCCAACAAATCGATAGTTGACCTTGATAGTTACGATGGAGAGGACAACAAGGAAAGCTATGATCCATACTAATTTTCTCGATTCACTTGTGGGTGATGTTCGTGAGAGATACATCCAGAAAACTGTTAAAATACAGATTGATCCATATAAACTGCCTGCTGAAGCTTTTAGCGACGATCGGACGAAATGGCCTGAGGTCGGCTATGTAGACGTTGTTCATTTTTTGATTTTTCAACAATCAGCATACACCAAGGATCAGTTGAAGAACTACAAGTCTCTTGATGCATATAAGTTTTTCCAAGACGGCTGGATCAAAGAAATACTGCACAAGGAAATTAATGGGGTTCATTTGTTGAGAGCAAAGGTACTTAAACTTCCTATTTTTTTTCTTTCTCTCTTTTCATAACGGAACTTCAGTTAACTCCATTTTATTACTGCAGTAGCTTGCTTGTGATGACAGATTTATAGAGTTAAAATCAGTTAAAATAACAATAGCATTTTCAATTTTATTCGAACCATTCATCCCTCTGTGAATTTGCTGTAACCAAAGGTTTAATAATGGGGTTGATTGATAGTACATGTAAACATTCCACATGTACATGTATGGATACATTCGACATGTACAAAAAGTTAGAGTACTGACGCAATTATATTATATGTTGTAATGTTTCCTTCATTCTAAATTCCAGGTGACCCACTCTATGCGAGTCAGAGAGAAACCTTTTGAGCCATGGGTTATTGTTGCCACAGATGGGAGTGTGGAGTCAGCACATGGTACATGCATGGCATGACTGGGGGAATGTTGTATTTATGTTGCCGCAGTTTTGTTTGCCCTGGAGACAGGTGCGAGAATATGCAAGAAAGCTACAGTGACTGATATACCTGCATACTGGATGTTTCCTACTTCAGCTAAATTTGAGACACCATATAAACGACTAAATGATATGGACTTACAATCTGCAGTAAAAAAAAAACAACTTTCAAATAATGAATCTGTGCACACTGTTTCTGATAAACCAGCAGCGTTAGACATACCATCGCCTACAGCAAATCAGGAGAACCTATTTTGGGATGAACTTCATCAAAATGTGCCAAAGGCTGCCATTCTATCATTAAGAGGCAAGGGCAAGTTCTCAGAGAACTTCAAACCCAGGTCATTATTTGCAGAGTGGCCAATTGACTTGACTCGTGTATGCTTATACAGTAAGGATACAAGTTGTTCAGATTCATCCTACGAGCAGGTGTTAGAAAAGTGTAGTGCTATAGATATATCTGTCTCCAAGGAAGAAGTATCATATCTCGAGAAGGAGACATGGTTAACAATCGATTGTAAACACACATATTACTACCAGATGCAAATGCAAATGTTTTTGTCAGACCGACAGTATTGTGACTTTTATGTATGGTGTCCTCATGACTACCACGATGAACGTGTTTATAGAGACAATGAGCTGTGGCAAACAATGTCTTCTAAAGCTTTGGAGTTTCACTCCAAATATGTAATGCCTGAACTCCTATGTAAATATTTTTCATAGAGACAAGTCCTTAGCCCAAATGCAGTTACTGGTGAAGAAAACAAAACTATCTCCACTCAGAGTGACAGAAAGTACTGCATTTGTGATGGTGATGATGATGGAAGAAAGATGATAATGTGTGAAAGTGAAAATTGCCCAAAGATATGGTTTCATACCAGTTGTATAAAAGTAAAATATGTGCCGAAAGGAAAATGGTATGGTGGCGAGTGCAAATGATGAATATATTTGCCAGTGGTCACGTGGAAAAATCTTGCATGATCGTTTTTCTTATGCTAAACTGTAGTTTTCCAATAAATTTGTGTACTGCCTTGAATGAAGTAGCTTACACGTGATTTATCTTTATGTAAATAATTAAGAAGATTTAATATGTGAAATCAGATCTCTCGCTATAATAATTTTAGGAGATTCTTGGAAATCAGGGAGCTATGTACACATAGATTTGGGGGAGAAAATCAGTTTTAAGGAACGTGTTATTGAAACGAGTGATCCCGTTTTAGACGTGGTTTGAAATGCATATGACTAATGGATGATTCGGCGAATTTTAAAAGACTGATTGTCATGGCTGATGTCTAGGTTTTATGTACTTTTTAATTCCTAAAGGCTATCTTGAGCACATGCATATATTATATATAACTTCCAAGTTTACACTTGCAGTAATGTGTTAAATTATATCTTTAAAAAAGTACACGTGGAATGTTCTTGACCTTTTTTATGCAGTGACTAAATCATTACAGAATGCATTTGTGTTTTCGGAGAATAACCAATCTATCTATCTGAATACAAGGATGTTTAGGTATGAAGATGTCAATCGTTTTGGTATACAGGAAGGGAAAAAGTATTTACAATGATTTTCCAGTTTCCACGTTCGTGTTTTTGTGAGGACTTATATGTTGTGGCCTCCAACTCCAGTAAAATTAGTATGACTTGCAAAGAAAATAGAAAACTGTGCATATGATAAAATGACATTCCATTAAAGCACCTGCTACTGCAATGAATATAACGGTTTTGACAATGTTGTCGCCTTAAGAAATTAATGAATCTCGTTTTAGTTGCAATATGACTTTCATTATAATCCGATTAGACCAACACGTCTAATTTTGCAAAGAAAAATTGCTTTTGTATTTTATATAAACATTTTTTAGCATTCTTTTCTCGTAAACGTGGGGCAAAATTTCCACAAAGGACGCTACACCACCGCGTGAATATCTCTCAAAACGAATACCTTTTGGGGTGGGTAATATCAGATTGTGATCAGCCTGTTGTAGATGTCAACTACCAGATCAGGCAACAGGCCGACAGAATACAATAAAGACAGTGGCTGTGCCGTGATATATCAGTACAACAAGTCATCTGGTGACATGGGAAAAGTTGTAGGAACATTTTGCATATAATGCGTTGTCACAACAATGTATAACATGGTAGTTTGATAATGGCGCTGAGTGGGCAAAGCACATAACTCAAATTGCCATAAAGCACTTAAAATAACAAAATCAAAATATGACGCTGAGAAACACTGACTACAAGGTATATTTTCAATTTTCTCAGTGATTTTAATGTAACGGTATTATTTTATTATGTTCAAAATGCAGTTGTACCATCGGTTCTGAGCCATAACTAGATGTTTTATGTCCTAAGCTGATAGCCATCAACATTTCCGTCTCCTAATGCATTGACCATTAACGTAAAACTTTTTATTTTTTCCAATTTACTCCATGAACGACCTTCTGAGCTGATGTGATTGACCTATGGACTTAAACTCATCGTGTAGTATGATGGGTAAAAAGTACAGGAATCCAAGTAGTTTTGACAGAGATGGCGGTAGCTGGTTATATGTGATATTGCATATGTCTTAACTGCGACGTTGTTGTTAAATCTATTCATGTATCGGATGATTTTATGATTTGGGGGAATATTAGAGCAATCTCGGAGTAATGGGAATCGTTTGTTTTGACTAGTCGATCCTAGTAAAACGTGCCCCGATTTTGTTTATATATTTTGGGATCTACGATCTTTGTTATAATACTATTTTGTGCAAGGTCATGGGAGAACTATATTCAAGAGGTTTTGTGTGTAATATTATGGTTAATTTAATTTTTCAGCGAATTTCTTTTAACTGAAACTTTTCATCTCTTTTAGGTGAGGTGCATAAAGTATATCATACATAATGCACAAACTGATGGTTAAGTTTTACGGAAAAAAGATTGATTGAGCAATCTGAGGTCTTTGTGGTTGTGGTATGGTGAGACAGACATCCTTTGTCTACCATCGGTTTTTGGCCTGGTCCTCTTTCGTTCATATATATTAGTGAAATAACTGTGGTTTAAAGTTCAAATCGTAGTCATGTTTTAAAGATTTTACATGTATTACTTTTATCTGCTATTTTATAAACTTTTTTTAGAATTTTAACATCTTTACGTTTTATAATTTATATTGATGTACTTAATGTTTATATCCATTTGGAATGGTTTTTGTCTTCCTAAATTGTGTGCAATTCACTTTAGGTCTTTTGAACTTTACCTTGTCCTGACTCCAAACCAAAGAAGTAATATTTTAATTCAAGGTCAACAGATGTACTTAGATTTACAGCTGTCATACGTTCTTTATTTCCCTCTTCTAATGAGAAAATCGAGAAGAATGACAGCATACCAAGCCAATGGCATAGGACATTGGCACAGTACAATGTGTATCCACCACCGTCAGCAGCTATTTATAGCTGTGGTTTTAAACTGTCAACACATGACCTGATGTTTACAATCTCCGTCAAACACATTTTAAAGGCTTGACCTTGACATATTTTCAGTGCACTATATTATGCTGTATTAAGCAAATTCAAATATCGAACACGTACACTGTTGCATTTGGTTGCATTATCCCCTGATCACATGAAGATACTATCTTAAATTAGTACTTGTGGAGGTAGAAGTAGTAGTAATAGTAGTAGTAGTAATGAGGACAATAATAACTATATTACATATAATCGTAAAACGAGCAGACTAGTGATGGTCGACAGTGCCGAATTAAAGCATTCCATGTCCCTAAGCACTGAAAATATTATGGTGCCTCTCCCGTCCAACAAACTGTGAAACTCGAAAAAAAATTAAAAGCTAAAAGGTGGGAAAATGCCAGTGTTGTCATCATTCCAAATCAAAATACGTGTACATGCAGATCGAAATGGTCATATATAATTCATTCAATTTTATCATCAACAATTAATTTGAAATTATTATGGTGCCTCTATTGGACTGGCACCCTACACACGTGCTTACTGTGCTTAATGGGTAATCTGGCACTGATGGTGGAGGAGAATCACAGTAGCGGTGGACGTTCTTTGTTTCTTGTTGATGTGGTGGTGGTAGTAGTGGTTATAACAATAGTTGGGATAGTAGTAGCTTTATTTTAATATAATAATCTATGTAAAACTGCATCTTACTCCAACTGTAGCAGTTACAAAATACGCATGTGCAGATGGGATAAAAGTAGAAAGTAACGGGGGGGGGGGGCTAATTCCAAAAGTAACTAAACTAAATATATAAAACAGACAGAGCCAAAGACCACCACAGTGAAAAAAAAACAATTGTCTACATGTAATTTCTACCCCCTCGATTCTTCAGAACAGAACTTGGACGGAATCGTATTTCAGGAATAATTCTCTGTACACTCGCAGGTGGCATATGAGAGCCTTGTTAACACCTGTTTCGTTCAGGTGACTGTTTCTTGCTTCATATTGCTCAGAACAAAGGTTTAAGGACGTGAGATCAACCAAGTGCTTAGACGTTATCTTCCTTGTTAGTTGTATTCAATTGAAACACGATCATTTGTTTTTTTTTATTAACTGAAGGAAAACTCTTGACACATGATAAGAGGCCACGCGACAGACATCGTAAATTCACCCTGCCACACTTTCTTGTTCATTTATATTGAAAGCACTAGTGGAGTGTCATATTTCACTCTTTTGAATGGGGGAGGGCTTTTTGTTTGGGGGGGGGTTGGGAGTGGGGGGCAAACTGAATTTATCGCGTTAGTAGTAGTAGTCTACAATATATTCCAACGCAGGAAGAATGAAATATTACATGACTACGATTCCTTAATTATTTTACTGACTAATTATCAATTGATTGGCTACTTTGACTTTCTCTGTGTAGAATGCATTTCCGTTTATTCATACAATGCAAGGTAACACTAAAGTATAGCATAAACAAAGAAATTGGCACACAAACTATATGATCTCTTACAGTAAGATGAACTATCATAAAGAGTTCGCAGTTAAAAGACTTATGTATATCACCATACGTCACTGTCACAATGTTCTTATAACACCACTAGCAATACGATTACTTCAGCTATTGCTACTGCTACTTGCTATGATAGTAAAGATAATGGAGTGGAGATACCTTCTTCTTAAACATATTTTTAAACATGTTAATATTATACAATATGTTTTCAACATTGCCACATGTACTGCTAGTTCGCTGCTGAGGTTATCACTACTTATGGAACTGAGAGTATCAACACCATTGCCGCTATAATTACTACTACCAATGCTGCTACAAGTGCTCGAGATATATATATATATATATACATATATATATATATATATATATACTTCTATATATATATATATATATATATATATATATATATATATATATGCACTGACAGTCATTTGTCAGTCATACACCACTGAAATTTCGCACAAGGTTTAACCAGTTTTAAAGACATTGATGAGCTCATGAACATTATAGAATGGTAGGAAATATGTTTTTACTTTGATTGATGCGGCACAAAGTTTCTTTTCATATGTTCCTGACAACGCATAATTCAGATTTATTCTTTTGTGAAACAATATTGCAACAAATTCTAAAGCATATCAAAACTTATATAATGGAGGTTTTAAGTAAGCACAAAGGTTGAGTTTGGAATCAAATCAATAACATTTTTAGGTATATTAATTTAACAGCTGTCAGACTCAGCTCTGTGTGTGTGTGTGTGTGTGTGTGTGTGTGTGTGTGTGCGAACAAATCTTTGGTGCAGTGAGACAGAAGCAGTTGAAACTCAATGTCGTAAGTCGAAAATTCCATTTTCATATACCATTCAATTGTATCTATTGAATTTCACAGCGGGGATTCAAAATTCCTCTTCATCTGTCGAGGTTTTAGAATTTATCTGTTGAACTACACAGCTGTGTTTGAAATTTCAATGTTTCGTGTCGAGCATATCAATTTTACTTGTTGAATCAAATTGTTTGTGCTGACAGTTCAATTTCGTATGTGAAGTTTTTTTTAATGTTTCTTCTGTTGAATTACACAGCGGTAGTTGAAAATTTCATTATATATATATATATATCTATATATATATATATATATATATATATATATATATATATATATATATATATATAAATGCAATAAACTGACAATGAACAGTGCAAAACTAGTATCTAACTAGCCTGAGCGCTTTCGACTATTAATAAGTCTTTTTCAAAGGCATATACAAAACATAGACAAGACAAACAAATAAAACAGAAAAACCGTAGTGTTTGCAAAACTTTACATGTCTGTTTCTACAGGAATTAAACCTTTAAATTTATTATGTTTCAACTAGTTTATATCAACTTGTTGCAGATACTGGGAAATATTTGTATTAACGTAGAAATCGAGGAGCCATAACGACATCTGTTATTTTGTGTACATTTATGTAAGCACAAATTACATCCCGGATATCTCATTGTTATAGTCGTAATTGTAGGCTATTAAGCAAATTTAGAGAATTTTTCAAAAGGAAAATGTGTCGGCTGTTGATCACTTTCGATCGCACTCGTATATACAACTGATATTCTGACCACATCAGTTTCATCACGATTTTGCAAGTATTTGTGTTTGACATTGCATAACGCACTTTTGCATCTATTTGTATCCCTCGATTCACAGAAAGAAGGGAGATGTTTTGAGACTGTACATCACAGAGTTTGTTGCGTCTCAAATAATAGGTTCAGGAAGTCCTGCAGTTTGTGCATATCAACCATTCCACTCAGGTAAGAATGTAGGATTCTTTTTGGGTGTGTGTGTGTGTGTCTTTTTTCTAATGAAGATTTGGAACTGTGATGACTTTTTTTCAATTATTTAATGCTACCCACGAACTTTTTCGTGCGGCTTTATTTGTAGTTGATATACGGATCAGCTTCATTACGATTGTGCAATTATTTGTTTCTGACATTAAATAACGAACGAGCCGATGTGTGTATCCCACGATTCGTAGAAAGAAGGAAGATGTTTTGAAACTATGCTCCTTTTGCGTCTCAAATAATTTGTCTAGGAAGTCTTCCAGTTTGTGGAAATCAAGCATAATAAAGTAGGATTTGGGTGGGTGGGTGTGTCTTTTTTCTAATGACGAGTTCGTGACTATTCTTCAATTCCTTCATGCTATCCGTCAACATTTTCATGCTAATTTCATATCATCTTAGGAACACAAAAGTGGAAATGTTGAAGAAAAATAAATCCCTACATGATTTCATTTAAGAGTGGGAAATATTTATTACGAAAAGCAAAACTTATCACAAAGTCCCCCCAACCACCACTAAAAATTAAAAATTCCATGTCTGATCCATGAGATTCTATATAATGTACCTGTATCCTTAGCAACGGCTGTGTATAAGATGAATTCAGAAATTCTTATAACTAAAAAATATACAATAAACACAGGAAAACACAAGACTATAACAATGGTTAAATCGTTCTTGTAAATACGATTCTTTCCCCCTCGATCTTTGCAAAAAAAAGAACCTGTCAATGAACGTAACTTTACTAATGTTTATCAGATTTCTTTCATATTACACTCTATAAAGGTGTAAAAAAAAGAAACAAAAA
>JAECUM010050132.1:0-10481 GCA_016617855.1 Megalonaias nervosa | reverse complement strand
CCGCTTGACCATTTCATAAACATTGACAATAGGAAAAGTAACATTTATGTCCTCCCTGCCCTCTCTCTCTCTCTCTCTCTCTCTCTCTCTCTCTCTCTCTCTCTCTCTCTCTCGTACATATACACTAGAAATGAAATATACACACAAGTTACCTCTTTATATTTAATCCATTTACTTCCACAAAATTAAGTTAGCTTTATTGGCTATGAACCTTGGAAAGGTCATTATTTACACACCACGAGAAGTACATACGTCAAAACTCAAATTCGTGGTACCCTTTACTGTGATGATTAGACTCGACGTGCTCTTTTCTTGACCCAGTTTAGTACCTGACTACCGTTGTAAAAATCCATAGCTATCGATAATTTTCGTCCTGAAGTTTCTTGATGTGAGTAAAGGTGTATAGCATTCAATAATCAGGACTGAATATGCTTTGGTTAAACAAAATTAGTATAAAATGTTAAAACATCAATTTATATTTAATTTAAGATAAGATAAGTAGATGAGCATACATGACCTTGTTTGATTTGTACTATAGTATACTAACATTTTTCTTAACATGTAGTAGTTTATTATACATAAATAACATCCTTTTCTGAGCACTTGCGTTTGACCATTTTTTTTTTTTTTTGGCTTTTTGGGTTGTTTCTTGCCATTATTCGCTAATTTATTTTTCCAAATATTGTCATCGGTGCTTTCGACTGCTATTCCAATCGTTGTTGAAGATCGTCTTCCTTTTCTTATAACGACTGTATCAACACGAAAAAAAAATTCGTTACATATGTTCAAGTTTGTTCTCTAACTACTCTTCCTGAAGAAATTATTCCTGAAGTTCCAAATAGTCACCGCGTTGGCCATATTGGATATCATATGGGCCCTATTTTCATTTAGAACCAAGAAGATAACATAAGAAGTCTTTTAGTGAAAACATCATGTCGATATGACCATCGATTCAGGAGGAGTGGCGATAATAAGATTTTAAAGATGGCCACTGTTGAGGCCATATTGTTAGTACCAGTGGCATATTTTTCATTAAGTTCAACTACATGATGGCGTGAACTTGTATCTAATGTTTCATGTTAATCCTCCAAAAGTTTAGGAGTAGCGGTAATAAACTTGTGCTAATGGATGATTGACGGATGGACGGACCATCAACCGATGACATTTTTAAAGATGGCTTCTGTGGTTGCCATAGTTGACATAAGATCAACACCAGTTTTATTTTGGACCTATTAGACATCATAAAAAGTCATCAGGTGACCCCCCCCCCCCGGACAATATTATTGTTCAGATTTGATTAGCGACAAGATTTTTGATATGGCTGCTGTAGCTGCCATATTGAATATCAGATCCGCCCCATTTTAATTCAGAACCTTCGATATTATTTTGTTAATTTTCTTTCTTAATTCTCCCTTCGAGACATCAAAACAAGCCTTTCGAGAAAACACGATGTGAATATCTTCATCGATTTAGGAACCGCAGCGATAATGCTGTTTTCTACAATGCCAATGTAGAGGTCATGTTTAGACATCAAATCCTTTTCCTGTATTACAAGCCAGACACCACAAGCAGTCCTTTCATTGACTGTTGACCTGATAGATTAGGAGGAGTAGTGATAATACATTTATCTTGAAGGACGGACGGACGACGCACAACAGACGATCATATAAGCTCTTCTCGAATATGACCAGAAGAGCAATAACAAAGCTAAATTTCCAAAAAGTTATGAACGTTCTCTTTCTCTATATGTATCTCTTGTTTTTGTGGGTCTGTATCTGTGATACAAAATAACTGATTGAAGAAATAGTTTTTGAGGAAGACAGACTGAGAAAGATTTACACGTTCATGCTCTATGTGTCTGGTTTTGAGTCAGATATGATATAAGTGTTTGCGGAGTTCGTATTATGTGCATCATTAGATGTTGATATGTTTGCATCAATTATAAAACAACAATTATTTTCATTCAAGAAATTGTATATTTGCTAAATAGTTTAAGAAACGTAATAGACATCATATTTTGTAACATTTAATGACAAATTTACAAAGAAATTTAATAATACCATACAACTTATAGTTCCTCATAGATAAAATTATTGTCTTAGACTTTTACAGTCATTGCAAAACTGTATGTACATATTACTCATTTATTATCAAACTCAGCTTACAGAAAATTTCATAATATTCATGAATTATCATTTGATTACATATTAATAATCTTAGCTTATTAGATACAAACAAAGTGGAAATGCAAATTATAACTTATAAAGAAAACTAATAAACAATCAACAAAACTAACTAAAGCTTGAAAGCTCCTGAGCCGGCTACCCACAAACAGCCCACAATGCCTTATATACGTTTGACGAAACCCACAGATTCCACAGAACCCACTGATCCCACAAATGAAAATGAAATACAGTAATGGAAACTACACTGATAAGAAATACTGGTAAAAAGCGTTATAACGCGATGCTCGGGTCCAGAGATTAACATCGTGATATAAGCGGGATCGCGTTAAGAAATTTTTCGAAAAACTTCCCCATAGAAAATGTGCATTAAAATTTCATTGTCATCAGTTTTAACTAAGCTCTTGATCCTATACCGTTTGTCTTGTTCGCCGGGTTTCATCAGACATTAAATATACTTCAGCTTTAAATTGTACACATGCAAATATGGCGGAAAAGGTGCACGGTAAAATTAAGGCCACATTAAACGCAGTGCTGGGATTAAAAATTTGCTAGGGATACGAATAATCGTCTTTTCCGAAAGAATGTATTTAGGACGTTAAAAAGAGAAGTCACCTTAAATTAAAAAATGGGAGTCGCGTTATGACGAATCCCGTTATAACGGGTTTTACCTTTACATGCATTAAAAATTATCGTCTAGCACAGATTACTTTCTTAGCTTTTGATCGGCTTCATATGAAGAATACAAATACACTCTAGAGCATGAACACAATATCAAATACTTACAACAATTTAGACCAATATGTACAAACTTCCTAGTTGGTAGTCACAGTCTCTCAATATATGTAGCCATAATGAATATATTTCAATAAAATTTTCAAATAGCAATTTTGTTCTTCAGTTAAAAAATTCACACATAATAGAAACCATCAGGAATATATAGTAAAAAATCGATTATCCGATTTTCGATTATGCAGATTATTCGTTCATTTTGATTACAACACTGTGCCCCGAAATTTTAACTTTGTTAATGTCTACATGCATCTATAAATATAACTAATTTGCTGATCATTATCCTAACATAGAACAAAATAATAAAAATCATATCTAGTATAATATCATGCAGTCATAATTATAATACATTATGAATAACTAAATTATCTTCTCCAAATAACAACGAGTATCCTTCGAAGGTACCGACGCCCTTCATGGTGAAAAGGATTTCCATGACTTGGAGATACGACCATTTCCTTTTACGTTAAACTGTCGATGTTTTGAAACTATCACTATTATTTTTCAGTAGTATCAAGATTTTCAAATTAGCTGCTGTGGTGCAATATTTGGTGTCAGCTTGGCACCGTTTTCAGTTAGAACAAAGTAAACACGATTAGGATTTTACATTTCAATAGTTATCAGCTGTATCAAAATTATGCATTTCATCGCTACCGTTTTCTGAAAGAATCCAAATTACTGAAACAAATTTAACATAATTCTTCATATTGATCATCCCCTTGCCATTCGCGTATATCGAAATAAAACAGGCCAATTAGTATAAATACAAGATCTAACACTTTTTTAAATGTCACATAAAACTTACAATCATTTCCCCGATAAGCGTGTGTGCAATTAGTTTGACCAAAGTGTATCATATATTTATTATAATTTATTATTTGCAGTTACATATTCATCAAAGGTTACAGTATTTGGTATTTCGCGAAGAGACCATTTCTGAAACCCGCTTATACCTTATTTAGGAAATCGTTCCCTTAAGGAGATCTCGCTTTGCTGTTCAATATTATAACCCCGATTATGATATTATTACAATTTTCTCACGTATATGTATGTATGTATATATGTATGTATGTATGTATGTATGTATGTATGTGTGTATGTATGTATGTGCACATACGCACATATACACCCACATTATAATAGATTTTTCTTTACTAAGAACAATGCATGTATGCACTCATCATACAAGTCACCATAATAACAACCTGGGGATGGTGGAGTAAGTCACTGATAAACATAACGAATAGCAGAGGTCCGAGGGTCGATCCTCCGGTGCTCTACGCTTAATATTTATACTTTCAGAAATGTGACCATTTAGACATTCCGTTTGCACTCTATCAATTAAAAAAACAAGTAAACCAGTTCAAGGAGTTTTATTTGCATTATTGATAGGTTATCAGTTTTTAAATAAACCTTTAATTGGTCAGCAAGATCTAAAGCCTTATGGAAATCTTAAATAATAGTTACAATTATTTATCTTTTATCTAGTGCCTGTAGCCGATATAAATCACCGATATGCAGTTTCTCATGAGTGATTCTGTTGATTATAATGAATCAGACTATATGTGTAATATTTTGGATATCAGCTGGATCATCAGTATAAATGCCATCATGACTGAGGAATAAAATATTAGTTTTTCTCTTACAGTTTCCTGCATCAAGTTCTACAGAAACTCCAAATAGTTTAGGGTTATTTCTATTTTCATTCAGTACTTTCTTATACTTAACTCTTCTGGCTTTACTTATCATTTTATTAGGTTTATTCCTCCACATTTTATAATCCGCTTAACTTCATACTGATTTTAGATGGCCTTTTCTCTTCATTGCATCTAACTGGTGTGATCTAACCTGGCAGGTGGTTTTTCATTATCCAGTGTGTTTTTAAATGGGCTCGCTTGTGTACTGTTTCCGTGAAATGATCCATCCATGTATCTAAATTATCTTCAAAGTCTTCAAAGATTTGTAATATTATTATATGGAATTTTTTTTCATATCTTTAAGGATGTGAATATTATCAAAATTTTGAATACATCTGAAAGGAAAATATTTAAGCGTTTAATGTTGTATTTCCCGAGCATATCGTTGTATAAACCGTCAGTTGCCGAATCACACAGCATTTAACACCCGTATTTCGTTATGTAAGCTGCGTGTGTCGGCAACTGACACTTAATACCATGATAACTCGGATAAAAACGTTAAACTCTTTGCGTAGCTGTTTATAGAACGGGAGATTCTCCATCTGCAACGCAATAGCTACGTCAATATCAACCAAAAATTCTACCAATGGTAGGAGATTAAAGGTTTTGACAATCCCACAGCATGGTTTTAATCTTTATCTAAATTGGCATATGTGATCTGAGTAGAAGTTCAATATTCAAAGCAAAGGAAGTACTGTTCTGTTTGACATATGAATGACTCCTGTATTTGATGCTGTCATGAGTTCGTTGTGACTTTATCAGAATCGTGCTTGTCCATACACGTGAGTAACCAGTTTTCGCGTATTTAAATCTATTTTCGTGTTGATTATCAGTTTAGGTTACTTACAGGGCTACTTACAGATGAAATTAAGACTATCGGTAAATGATTATGGTGATGAGGGTCCAATACTAAACAGTACAAGACATCGACACTGACAGTTACGATGGGGGTGTAGGTGGGTGTAGCCTACCCCCAACTATTAAGGTCGCCATATTACATTATAGTTTTGTGAATCCAATTGTTATAATGTTAGTTTCTGAACCCCATCCTCCCAATCCCTATATCCATTTACCTTGAGTTTTAAATCTGTAACGAGCTGCAGGGAAAGTGCTGTAGCCCCAATGTTCTTGTCAATTTTTTTAGTTTCCCAGCTTTTCTTTTCCAAATTTAGACAAAGAGAGAATTATTAATGTTCAGAAAAACAGCAGGGATGTGTTATTTGATTCTGCCAAATAAATTTATTCAGATTTCTAAATAAAATATAAACCCAGTTTTCATTTTCTAATGGCATGCAGTGTGTATGCCTTGTAGTTCAGTGTTTACGTTAATTACTTTGCACGTGACTATTTATAGAAGTTAGTATAAAGTAGTTCACCGTTCAGGTTATACAGAAATAAACGCTATTGGGTTCGAGCACATACTTATGTTCTGACCAACGGAAATCTTCCCTTCATTTAACTGATGCAACTGCAATTATTTATTAATAATAATCTTTGATTTGTTATTGCCATTTGATAATACTGTTACAAGCCAGGGGTCTTTGCTTGACCGAGCGGTGTCAAACCCTGGCGCGATTCCCGCTAGAAGTCATATGTTTACCCCAAATTTCCAAAGACTTCTATACAACTTCAGTTGTAAGTTAGACAGCCAGACGTGTCCATTCTATACATAAATTTTACTCTGATCAGTGCAAAACCACAGATTTCCCAACTTGCCAAATATCTATCAACCGCACGTTTGCATAGTTTCCCTTCATCACTTTCCGTACCGTCAGCAGTTCACGCCGTAGAAACTCTACAACTATCCCCTAACACCGGGAACTATTTTAACTACGCCACCTTAGGCCAGCCAATCCATGATTCCAAGGCACATTACGCCAATACAACTACATCAAATTGCCACCATGGCGACATAAACGTTATCTGCAGAGTCCCTTCTCATTTTATTTCATTGTGTAATTTACCGGTTTCCTACCGTAAATACTGCCACTGCAGTCACAACACCAAGGTACACTACTAGATTTTATTAAGGACTACATTATGACAGGGATAGTCATGCGGTTTGGGTCTAATTCGCTACTCACTGACCATGGCATCATGGAAACTCACTAACACTTTCTCTCCGTGACGTTTGCTCCTAATAATTGGCTAATTATTTCGGGCTACGGAATATTTCCATTGCACCGAATTCCAATAATCAAACAAGTAAAATCACACAAATCTAAGAATTCGTTAAACGGGGCGCTATAACTAAATGTGCATCTCCAAAATTTATTACAATACATATAAAAATATTGCAAAGGGTTAACTTAAAATTGATTTTAGAAACATTACCTTCAGAACACTTCCTCTTGTATTGGTATAAATATGATGTTTTAGAGGCAGATGTTATTGTAGTGACTATTTCTTAGTTCCTGTTCTATTTTAACTGTAACAAGATAACCGGGTTGGATTTCGGATTTATCACTGAACGCTTTTGATGGTGGAAATACAATGTTTATTGACGAATGACTTGAATGGAAAAAGAATTATGATTAATACGAGCGTGTATAAGATCTAAATATTGGGCAAATTTAACACAATCCGCACGAACCTAATAATGGAACATAAATGTTAATACAAGTAAATGACCTTACACAGTACAAGCACAAAGGTTAATGATTCACAGTAATTTCACAGCGACGAAAAGAATTTTGTGTTTTACTCAGTAATAAAATGATGTACTTTACTCATATAGTAAAATGATGTATTCACTCAGTGAAAAATGAGGTTATTTACTCAGATAGTTAAATGATGAAACGATGGGACAGATATCATACAAAATATATTTACAGTCCCAAAGACTGGGACTAACAAACCCAAAATCTGCCCACGGCTAAAAGATTACATGTTGTGTTAAACATTCCGTCACTAGCATACTTGGCTACCAGTCACGCTTGTAAATCAAGCAGTTAGTATTACAGGTAGTCACTAGTCACCGGCCACCATTCAGGTTCTTGGTTAATCAAGCAATCAGCGCCCACCAGTCGGTCAGCAACGCCCGATCAGCTGCTACTCAACTAGCAACACGCTCTTCAATCAGCTGCACGGCCGCCGTGCAACCAGCTCCATCGCCAGCTCCATCGGTAGCTCCACAACCGCTATGGCCAGCACCACAGCTCTACATCTGATACTCCGTCAACCCTGACCACCATGGATCAGCTCCACAGCTACCATGGTCAGCTCTGATCAGCTGAAAATAAATCTTGCACCGCGTAATAAGAATGACGCGGGCATATACGATAACAAGTAATGACGTTATATACAGTAAGCTATACAAATTACATTATCGGCACAACATTACAAAGCAATAAATAGGTTCAGAAGTGAACCTACCCGTGTCCGATAAGGATAATATTATACTAAACGTTTTGTTTTTTTTTTAATAAAATGCAACTTTATTGCTAATATAGAGACCTCCTGTTAAGTCACATACAAGAATAGAAAATATTTGCATTATGCTATTTAAGCCGGAGCTACATAGAAAATATACAGAAATAAACTTGGTAGTACAATAGTTATAATCTATAATATACGTAAGAAATTAACAAATAATTCACAAACCTCTGCAGCTGAAGATGCAAGTCCTTACGTAGGCTGTTTACTGACAAGACGTTTCCGTAGTGTAAAGGTTTCGTCCTACGCTCTAGGTACCTATACACAGACGATGTAGCCCAACATCTTCTGTGCGCTTGATGAATATCTGTTTTTCCCATGAAAAGCACTTTGCAGGTGCAACATAGGATGAACCGAACTAACTGTTCCGAAAAATTGTACAATATACATAAATCACTCTCGGGTATAGTTGTACACAAAAAAAACGAAACCCGAGTACACGTATTTATTGATATACTTGTCTCTGAGAGTCCAGGTAATTGTACATTATTATTTGCAGAGGTTAACATGAACTTCACATGATGTAACTTTCCACGAATACCTAGAATATTTAAGTAACTAATGTGTAAACCCTTATCACAGACTCGTTTGTTAGAGGCTCATTGACAGTCATGTAACTATGACACCATGCAAATGTGTAAACCATTGTTTTTTCTTTGATTATATTGAAAATTATTTGTTTTATTTCGACAGTTCTACTAAAGAGTGATTGGATGTTAGTACGGCCCATATGAAGTCTTTTTCCTGTCAAACATATAATGGTTGAAGAATTTGCATTGAAACTATTGTGATCCTTACTCTGCCCTTGTACTATAATATTGGCTATATGAATGAGAACCATCACAACATGCATTGCTAATATTATATTGTCATTTTTATCATTCTCACATACACACTGAAGCTGTAGACACTTGTGATACAAACTTATTGTATTTGGCAGTGCAAAATGGGTCACATTGGAAGGTAACTTTTGGCCTAATTTTCCTCTCACTGTTTATTCCAACAGACAGGTGCCTTGCAATCTGTACGTCCTAGATGCCATTACAAGATTTGGCGGTCAGACGTAAACAGCCACAGTTTCACAGATTACTCAGTTATCTGAGAATAGCTACGATGAAGTCATGTTTAAATGCTGTTGTGGTAGAGAACATTATTCTACTTTCCACTGGTAAAAGTACAATAAGTGGAACAGCATAATTCGTACGAAGTAAGCTAAATAAAAGAGATAATTGTTGGAGAACACAATCTATTTCATGTCATTGCCTTGAGGGAGAATATTTAAACTTGTTCATTTAAGATTAATTTAAGATTATTGGCAGATCGGACTTTACTCCATATATAAAAGGAAAACATGATTAGTTCCATAGTCAGACTAATGTTTCGGTGGCAAAATCCGCCATGTTCAGTTTCAGATCATCTTGAGTACAGACGTCTTCCTCGATAGCGACGTCACTAGAAATCCGGTTGGAAATCAGTAAAGATGTCTTCCTGGATAGCGATGTCACTAAGAAATCCGGTTGGAAATCAACAAAAATAGCAAATATCATAAATATTGTTATTCTACAGACGTCGGATAACCAAGTAACCAAAACTAAAAAAATAGGTCCTGATCGCTAAGTCTAATGACCCTGTGACATAACAAGACCATCTCTATTTTGATCTGGGTAATTCCCATGCCTTGAAGGAAACTTGTCAACGTCTTCCTTTAGGAATAATTAGGCTAACCTTTGCATGTTTGACATTCACGTACAGTAGAGCAGATGTAGAAAGATCATTTTCTGAGCTTTGAAATTTCAACAAACTCTTCGTAGGAATGTCAACAACAGTACCAGCTAGTCTCTAAACAGCGCAAAAATGAGCAAAACTGACTTGGATTGTTTTCAAATCCCCTACTGAACTACTGAGAGTAACAAAGACTGTACCTAATTAAAACTATTTTAGTGTCCAAGGGATTTTCAAGAAAGGAATTGCCCTTTATATTTTGTCATCATATTATTATTTTACTTTAAGTCCTTGCATTTTTACCCGATTCGTTTGTCTTTTCTTTGTTGATTATGTTTAAGTTCCTATTACAATTGTTTACTAATATATGTTTAAATATTTTATATTATCTAACTACAAGTTGTTGCGAAATATGATTATAATAGTAGAACAGCCTAGTTTCAATATGCTTATTGCTTATAATTTCTGTTAAAGACTACGCAGTCTGAGTTAAACATAATTTTGTATATCACAGTTTAATCACTTTGGGGTGTATGCCAGTTTAATTAATTTGTTTCCTCAAACATTAAGAAATAGCAAGGAATTTAAAAGTCATTACATATTTGTATTTAAATACTTTAGCTACTGCAGGAAATATCATAAGCATGGACAG
>JAECUM010050131.1:0-22020 GCA_016617855.1 Megalonaias nervosa | reverse complement strand
GTATATACATAGTAGAAATTACATAGTCTATACATAGTAGAAATTACATAGTATATACATAGTAGAAATTACATAGTATATACATAGTAGAAATTACATAGTATATACATAGTAGAAATTACATAGTATATACATAGTAGAAATTACATTTGGTGGAAGAAGAATCTGAAAATAACGACAATACCACAGAAAGTTACTGGCATACTTTCTCATGTACCCGTGTTGGTTGAGCTAAGCCTCAATCTCATGCAGACCGAGGTTATATGTGTTTGTGACTTATAAATGTTAGTGTCACAGACCATTTGGCCAAATGGGGCCCCTTGTGTAGGCATTATCTACATGGTTGCTCTCTTTCTAAAGATTTTATGTATAAACCAGGTAAATACAGGTAAATACAGGTGGATTAAAGTTGTCAGAAAGCTGCATCATACAAGTTTTAAAATCCCAGCATCAATACTAGTAATAAACATAGCATACAAGTTTATAAATTGACAATTTGAACTAACTGTCAATAAAATGCTTGAAATGTAAAAATGTATATATTTAATATAAAATAATTTCAAGATGACATGGGTAATGGAAATCCTTTATCTTTATCTAGTTGGAGTAATGAGTGCCAAAGATGTGACATTCTGAAGGAATTGTTATGAAATATGATGAACTGCTAAATAAAGATTTAATTTTAGAAAATGTCTTCATAAGCCATGAAACAGTCACAAAGGCTGAGATTGAATCGCACATTACCCAGAAGTACTGACAAGAACAAAGAAGATGCATTTATCTTTCATTTTGCAGATTAAGGAGAAAATTAAGACATGCAATTATCATATGATTAATCAAGCATATTAGATGTTTCGCTTATTGGAAATCATTAGACATTTTATTATAAGAAAATAATAAAGAGTATGAATGTCATCATTACTGAAACGTGAAATAAACATCAGTAAACAATTTTCAATGAAGATGAACAGTAAGTGAAAAAATAATTTGACTGGAGACAGTCAAACACCTTGTGGAACATAACTAATATAATACTTGTCCCATCATTGAAAAGAGCATATACAGCATGTCTTTAGATTTAATTAAAACAAAAATACTGTAAAACTAGAGTCCCTCTAAGGGACTTGTGCTCTACTGGGTGAAAAGAATTTCCATGAATTCAAGATAAGATAATTTCTTCCTTTTAGCTGTCGAGTGTTGAAACTATCAAACTACCTGCTATAGTGGATGTACTGGATGATAGATGGACACCATTTTCATTTAGGACAAAGTAAAGATCATTATAAGTCTTTGGTGAAAATCTGATGTCATAATGAGCATCCATTCAGAGTGAGTAGTGACAACAAATATTTTAAGACAGCCATCTAGGAAGACAAACTGAATATATGACTGGCACCATTTTCATTTAGATCCAAATAGGTATCATCTGAAGTTTGCTGGCAAAAGCCCATGTTGATATAGCCTTCCATTGGAAGGAGTAGAGATAATATTTTCAGGATGGTCATATTGAAGACTAGTCATTGTCAGTTATGACCAAGCAGAGGTTTTCTGATGAAAATCCCATTTAAGAGGAGTAGCAAAGATAAGGGTTTCAAGCTGATTATATGTCAGATCAGCACAATTTAAAATCTGGATCAACAAAACATTATAAGAAATATTTTAATGTAAACCCCATGCTGATATGAGCATTTATTCAGGAGAAGTAGTGGTAAAAAGATTTTCAAGCTGGGCACTGGCTGCCATATCAGACATTACAGCAATCCCATTTTCATTTAGGACTAACTAGACATCATAAGAAATTCCAGTGAAAACACTATAACAATGTCTTTTCTTTAAGAAGGAGTAGCAATAACAAGATTTTCAAGATTGCTACCATGATGGACATCAGATCAGCACCATTTCATTTTGGACCAAGTACACATCCTATGAAGTCCTTTAGTGATAACACCCTGGTGACATGACTATCCATTCAGGACGAGTATCAATAACAAGATTTTCATATTAGTTGTCTGAACAGCATAATTTTCATTTAGTACAACTAGATCATTCACTGAATGTGTGTGTGTGTGTTAAGTTTCATGGCAATCCTTCAGACAGTTTAGGTGGAGTAACACCAACAACTTGTTCTAATAGATGTTCCATAGAAGGATGGATGATGGACTAAAGACCATCCCATAAGCTCTTCTGGTCTACTGCCAGTACAACTAAAAATTATATTTCACAGTCAACAGCCTTACAGGGGTAAAAATGATTGGAAAATCTGTTATGTAACACTTGGATAAATAGGACATAATAATGATATCTTGAAGTAATAACAAACAATAACATTACAATATTTGCCAAATAATGAGCTGATAATTATTTTAGTTGTCTCAAACAATGTAAATGTATCTGGTTATTATGTGCCCTTTAGCATCTGTGATAAAGGGAAAAAAATACTTAATTTTTCCCCTTTTAATAAAATTTAGATTCAGTGACAAAATTATGTTATGCCTACTGCAGAGGTCTCTTGACTGGACAGAAAAATCTAGTGTCTTTCTTAATTCCAGTATCCCCATTTGCGTTCTTTAAACGTACTTGTATGTATTTTACTTTGTGCAATATACTTTATTATATTGTACGTATTATATTACGTACATCTAAAACCTTAATAAACTGAAACTTAAATAAAGTTTCATGTATACCTCACTATATTTTTATATCCATATAGTGAAATTAATTTATCTTTCTTTATATCCCTAAATAATAAAAATTAGTTTTAGCTTAATTTTATCCTTTGTGAACTTTTTATGCAAGAAAAGGTTGCATTTTCAACCATCTCACCATTTCATTATCAATGCAGAATCCAACTTGAAATGTGTTCACAGAATCAGTAATTGAAACTGCTACTGATTAAAAAAGATTTAAGTAAAAATCTGTGGTGTATGCACCATTTTAATGCTTTTGAAAATGTGAAGTGCTCTACTGGGATTCAATGAAGGACTCACCTTCATGCATTAACGTTCTTGTGAAATGCAACAAATTACAAATTATAATGTTTTAAAAATTATATCTGACATTAAATAAAGATATAAAAGTAATGAACATATTTCCTATAAAGAAAAAGTTTCAGTTTTATGGCGATAAGCTTCAACTATCCATTAGTTGACAGAATTTGTTTTGCTATGTTGCTACCTGTTCTTCCTTCTTTCTAAAAGCAGATGAATACCCAAAGACTTCAATTGTATATTTTTCACACCGCTTATTAACAAAATCTGCAAGTAAATGTTTTTAAATTACTGAAGATTCTTATTTTTAGAAATCGATGGTTCTTGGTCATATCTCTTGCTGGAACGAGGGATATAAACTTGAGCAGTGAACACATTACAATTAAATGAACTGGTTCAGAGAGTGGTGTATTACTGCTTATATTATAAAAATCTTTAATCTAAAATATTACATTTTTCCATGGACTCCATGCTGCAACCCCAGGATATAGAGACATGTTAAGAAATGGCAGACACGGTTACATTAAATGACTGAGTGTAGACTGAACTGTGCTGTTGCTTTAATCCTGAAATGAAACTAATGATTTCCTTGATATTTATTTTGAGCTTCATTCTCTCAGCTGTACAAGTGATTGTTATGGGTGTAAAATCTTTATTTTGTTAGTACTGGGTATCTTCATCAGATTTGTCATGCAAGGTGTCAAGAGGTGTCACTTTGCAGTAAAGAGGCTGGTGTCAAAAAGCATCATTGTGCAGTAAAGGGTTAAAAAAACCAAATATAAATGAACAATTTTTTAAACAAATCATCTAAACAACTGCATTTCTATTTCCAGATAAATCATCTTCTGAAGCCACCAAAATAATTTTTTTTGTATTTTCTGACACAACTTAAATTCTTTCTTCCATGCCTTGATCATCTTAAGCTAAATAAACATACAAAGACGAACCTGTTTTTGTTCTAGTCTAAAATCCAGGTTACTGATGCGTATTAATCGTACAGTTGCAGGATTTCCTGCATTAAACACCCTGTAGATGTGAAAACGCTCCTTCTTCTCCTTGGCAAACTGTAGCTGGGGCAGAGAAATCTCAAACATTTCCTTAGAGTCTGCTTGTGTGCTTTTAACCTGAAATTCAACAAAGGACTTTTTAATTACATAGATATAACTTGCAAATATGGGAGAGAGACAATTCTTTTATATATAAAGGTTTTTGTGCAGTTTTAACTCAGTGTCCATAGTGGAAATTTAAGTTCAATGCAAATGTGTAATTTTCTACACTGAACAGTTTAGCAAAGCACACATTACTCATCGTTGAAATTTATAGTCTATTTCAAGTTTACAACTTAAAATTTTTGGGGGTGGGGGTGGGGGGTAGAAGAAGCATACATATAGATATACTGTATGTCACTGTAAAAATAAAAATCTCATTATCAACAGTTTACTATTAATGCAAAAATAAAAACCATGCTATATGAACACCTTAAAGGAGTACTTAACTCATTTACAGGTAACTTCATATGAATAACAACAAATAGCGGCACCAAATTCTAAGATCACCTATGTATATACTGTAGTGGTCTATAGAAGCTTTTATTCAATTAAAAAATATGTAGAGATCACATAGGTTACATGACTGGTCAGTCTTTAGAGAGGTCACAGGACATAAGATCAGAGACAGGGAAGGTGGGAGGGCATGTGATCCCTGAGGGTGCTACTGGTTCAATGAAATTATCATCAAACTTAAACTTGGTAAATACTGTTTAATTTTCCAATTTCACTGAACCTTTTATAATCTAAGGAACCCCATGAGATGTTTAGAGTGTATCATGTGAAAGAAACATAGTAAAAAGGTGAATCACTGTACATCTTAAATTGTCAGAATTTATTATGCAAATTCAGCTAAACATGATAAATGCATATGATGAATTTAATAACAATGTGTTGTAGCTGATTAGTTTTTCAATGAATGTCAAGTCAGATGTGACAGGTTTCTAATACTATTTCAGGAAGATGGAGTCTTTGCTCCAACCAGCTATTTTTAATGTTGTATCCACAAATACCTTGTCTGAAAAAGTAGCACTATTGAACACCATTCTTGTGTATGTGTATGTGCATGATTTGGAACTTTAACGTAGCTTTAAACATTTTTTTGTCATATTGCTACAAAGCTTGTAGTGTGGCAGTTTACAGTGATGTACAGCACTGGAGCATCATGCCACAGACATGTAGCATCATGTCCCACTCAGTCCCACTATCCTGACACCAGGCCAACCAGTCCTAACACCAACCTCTTAAAGCTGAGCACCATGTGAGGCAGCTGCTAGTGCCATTTTGATGTGACTCAACCAGGGTTCGAACCAGTGACCTCCAGCATCTGAGGCCAACACTCTAACCACTTAGGCAACTGGAGCGGTCACCATTCTTATACTATGTTGTGTAAAATGTTAGTATTGATGGCAGCAGCTTGCAAGGTAGATTTTAGCCATCTTGAAATAGTTTTCCCTAACCAGTGACTTGACCTATGCATCATCTCGTGGGTCCCTAAGAGTAGGAAAGGTTCAATAAAAATGTGTATTACTGACATTATTCTTCATGTAAAGTTTTATATTTAGATCTGAATAGTGATTCCAGATGATGTCTTGTTGCTAGGGTCTCACAAGTAATCTATCAATCATATATTTCTGAAGACAGACTAAAATCTGACTACTGTTTGTACTTGCTTGTAAGTTTAAATGCAAACTGCACAGACCTGAACAAATAATACAGATCCTGTTCTGTCAGTGCATTATATGACTATATGACTTCAGATCAGGGTCTATGTTGTTTGCCATTGACTTGACTTATAAGTGAGTATGTACAGTAATTTCTAAACTTATACTACCTACATGAATATCTTTCAACACTTTACACTGTCTACAAAAGCCAATATCATCTAAACAGGAGATTATTTAATAAACTAACAGAAAAACTTCTATTTAGGCCAATGCAATATAAACAACTGATCTTGAACTAATCATCGATCTCTTTGCAAAATGATGATTAACTATAACTCTGGAAGTGAGATGGGGAGTAGCTCATATGAAGGGGAAAAGAGAATACTGTATCATAAATTCATATCTATCCTTGCAAACTGAATAAGATTTCTTGTCTAGGGCAATCTTAATGTCAAATTTTTTATAACAACTTTCCTCTTTTCCAAAAGGGTATCAGGAGCAGTTTTTGCTGTACTTACCTCGATGTAATTTACGTGAAATCCAAACTGATCCACATAATGGACTTCTACATCATAGGGTGTGGAAGTTTCTTGTTCAGCATTGATCCACTTGACGTCTGATATTTTTGGATCAGTCTGCTTCACCTGGAGGAGGTAGTTGTAAACCAAAGCCTCTCCCCACCGTCCCACCCCAACACTTCCAACATCAACAGAGGTTATCTTGGAGAGAGGAAGGGTACTGCTTGTCCCTAGTTCATCATAGGAATAGTCACTTGCCATGGTGGTCCAGATGGGTAATCCTGATTAACATGCAAAATATGAAGTAGAAATACAAAATGTTAATGTTTACATTTATTAATGTACTACTGTCACATTTTATAATATATTTTACGATATTCACACAGACTGTATATCACACTAGGGCAACCATGGAAATGTTGAATAGCAAGGTCTACTAGAGGTGGGCAGTTTAACTGGTACTGTATACCAGTTTACCGATGTATTTTTTTCCCAGTGGTACATACTATGGTACTTTCTCACTGTACTAGGACTTTGGTAGTTTCAATCAGTAAAGAATGAAAGGAATTCCCATGTAATCATTTCATGAATTTGATGATTTTTAAGGTGCATTTTAATTTTTCATAACAAATTAATTCCAAAAATTATTAATATTTTTACAAAATAGTATTTATCACAAATTAATTTCAAATATTACAAATATAATTATATTTGTGAACCTTTACTCTCATGTTTGACATATGCCACATATGTAAACATGGTGGCTGAATGGGATGATGCAAAAGCTATTTGAACCAAATCTAACTTTTGGAAAAATTTCTGATTGGAAAAAGCCACTTTTTAAACAGTTATTTACAAGTGTATATTAATGTGCTAAGTATATGTATTCCTCTGTAGTAACAATAATCACCCCAAGATTTGTTTTCTGGTTGAAAATTCATGTATTTTATGTTTACTGACTCTCTCTGAAAAAATATCTTGAGTGTTGACATCCCACTCACAGCCCTCCTGCCAATTACATAATTACCAATTATGGCTCATAAATTGTATGCTTCTGTGTCAAATACTTCCTATTTTTATCAACAAGCTCTTTGCTGTCAGCACACTTACTTTTACAGGGTGACCGCTATAGCGCAAGCCTAATCATCCCGCTTTAGTTACAGTTTTTTTAGATGACAACTTATACAACAATTGACATTCATAGAATAAATTCATCTACTATAAGGTACTGGCTATTAAATGTGGAGGGTGAGTGGGTGGGATGTGATTTTCTTTCTAGTCAAGATTTTCTCCTTTTTCTCAAGATAATTCATTTTTTTTTCTCATAATATGGATATAATATGGTGTTATTTTGCTATTAAGCAGAACAAGATCTGTTGATCAGCCATTTGAGAGCCTGAAATAAATTAAAAAATCCCAGACTCTGAAAAAGAAAATTAAATTGTTGGTCCCTAATATAACTGCAGTATACCATGGTATATAATGCAGCATGTACAGAAATACTGCACTACAAAATTTACTGTGGTACCCAACTCTGATGCATATATCTCTTTGGTACAACACAGCTGTCATAATTGACGACTGCTATAATTGTTCTAATTAAAGCACCCTTTTTTAAGCCCCTTTCAGTTTTTGGGGTGCTTGTAATAGATGTATTTCTGGGGTTTCAAATCTGAAGTAGTCAGCTTCGAAACTGATGGAGGCATCCAAATTTTTTAAAATACTTTTTTGGTATTTTCATGTTCAAACTTTCTAACTCACTCATTCCAATATTTTTATTTATTTATTTTTAATTTTTGTATTTTCGTTTTGAAACATTCTTTTATTACTCCCATCCTAAGATGGGCAATAGCTAGTTACACTATATTTTATAATCCATTTTGTTTAAAGTCTTGGTAGCTGCCAATTCTGTTGATACATGCAGTGAGTATTTTCTGTAATGACACCCAGTGCTATGATATAAACTAATTATAAAACTTAAAGCTATGAACTACTCCAAGGCCCCCAAATACTCTTCCCAACAGATTGTGATAAAATACAGAGACTGTACTTTTGACCTGAAAGCAGATTGTAAGAGAAATGGTGTATAAAAACAGGTCTAAATTGTTAGTACCTCTTTAATTTGGCTTTTTTTTGGAGGATATTTTTTTAAAAAACAACTGCTTCATTTTTTATTTAACAATCTATCCTTCATTTACAGTAATCATAAGCAGTCACTCTTCCGATTCAGCTTTAAAAAACTGACTTGCTATCAGCTCTGATCAACCTGAATTTATTTCTTTTTGAGTGTACTGATTCATGCATTGATGAGGCCCATAAACAATGATGACTCTTTCTCTTTCTGACTGATAAAACATATCCTGTTAAATTGACTTATCTGTCATTTCCAGTAAACTATTGCCATTACTGCAAAAGCAAAGAAATAAAACTTCTTTTTTAAAATATTGAATGTTGTACACTAGCTAGGGTTTAACGCCATTTTCAGCACAAGATAGGCTATACATGGTGGCCAGTATTAATGTTGGAGGAAGAACCCGGGTAAAGCCCGGAAAGAACCACCGACTCACGAGAAGCTACTGGCAAGCTTTCTCACATACCTACACTGGCAGAATCTGAGACTCGAACCCATGCAAACAAAGGTGAGATGGCAGTGATCTGTAATGAAGTGTGCCTTAGACCACTGGGCCACTCAGGGAAATAAGGGTAAAAATAATTAAACAAATCAAAATTAATGTTGCCATTTAATCATATGTGTGCTTTATACCAGTGCTTCCAAAAAACAAAAAAGGGCAATTAGTGACAGAGATTCTCTTTCAGCAGGCTCAATAAGGCTGCTCGAAAAGAGGTCAGCATGTGAGGCTATGGATACTAGTCTTTTGTTCAATGAATTTCAGTGTTTTCACTGGACAGTGAGCCCAGGTCCCCATAAAAATTTCCACGTGAGCCCATTCAGCATCCAGTGAACCATAAAGGGGTAAGAAGCTTATCACTAGATGCAGTGATCAAGGGTCACAATGGGGGGGGGGGGGCCAAACAACCCCCTACATTGTCGAGCAAAGTCTTAGTCCTTGCTAAAGCCTTTGGGAAGGCTCCTTAATCGTAACTGAATAAGGAAGCAACAAGAGAACTGGTCTAGAGTTTGTCCAAAAAGTTTTTCCAAAATGGCAAGAATTTTAGAGTTACCAGAAACTGAAGGCTTGGGACACAGCTCACTGGGCAAGAGACAGTAAACCTCATTTACTGCTTTTGTGGAAGACCAGCTCCCTTCTACCTCTGCCACCCTAAATGATGGCTGAGAGGAGGCAGGGGACCTGACAGTAGGGGTAGCTATGTCTGTCTGTTTGGAATCAAACTTGTATGCATTGACAAGGATAGAAAGGATGTATATGTCCTGCTCTCTCTCTCCTGGGACTATGTGACCCAATGTCTATCTTTTGTGGGGAAACTTGAGGGAAAAATGGGACTTGAATCCACAACTCCTCACATGAAGCTAACAAACTGTTCTTTAAAGCTGTCAATGGGTACAACCTATTCATAATAACCCAAGTAATAAAATTAGCAACAGGGTACCCATTTAGTTGATGTCGAAAAAAGAACGATATGTTTCCTAGTTCAGATTGAAGATTATATCTGGTGACATCAGGAGCAAACAAAACAGAATAATGAGTACAGTTCGAGGCTCATGTCATGTGACTATTGGCTGCTGTGCATTTATCCATTGTAGACCTCATTCTACTGATCTTATATTTTCAATGTGGACAACCATTTGACTTTTTGCATTTAATAGTTTCCTTATTTTCTATTTATAGTAATTGTACATGACAAGTTTCCAAGAAAACACAGGTTTCTTGAATAACAGCAAAAACACACCTTACCTAGGTGTTGTCACAAAGAATTTAAACAATCACTGATGCTTTAATACCTAAAGGTAAGCAATGCTAAGCTTGAATACTGAAAATTACAAGATAATGAAGTCAACCAGGATTATTTAAAAGCTAGGGGCAATTAAAATAGCAAAATGCCAGTTGGTAGGATTACTAGTAAAAAACATTTTCAAGGAAAACTATCTGATACTAATTTTGAAAGTGAACCTGTGTTCATAACACAATCACACATTATGAACAGACAAAACTGTGTGCAACCTGCTTTTCTGAATATAAAAATAGCATAATTCACAAAAAAGAAATATGAGTTATGATTCGTAATGAAAATAAAATGAATCAAAATTAATCTGAAGATCCATTTAGGCAAGGACAGTGAAATTTTGTCAAAATACCTACCCAAGCTAGAAAAAATTCATGACAAAATTAGTACACTGATCCACTTGTGGGGTGAGAAAAACAAAATGCAAGGCTGTACACAATGTGTACCAAACCTCTTGAGAAAGCTGTTTTAACTCTGAAATTTCTTGTTCAGGGGTAATTCCAAATGATGAAAATAATGCATGCAGCAATAATTAATTTTATTAGAAGCACTGTTTACCCATGAAGCAAGCAAGGTGGACATTACAGCCATGTGACTGAAATAGAATGAATTACAGTGCACATGGGAAAGGTATCTGTGGGGTGAACCATAGGTGATCTCACATTCTACAATCTTCTGGCTCACCCTAATGGGAGGACAAATTCTCATCTTATGGTTTGGTTATCTTCCCATTGGAAAAGTACCAGCTACACAAAAGCACCAGATATTACTAATATTAAAGCTGGAAAGCCCTTCATGTGATAATGCTCTTTATCAAATTTTGTGAAATTATTTTCAGCAGTTTTGAGATGTTTTGTTTTAGTAATGGTTGTCATATTTAATTTAGCTGACAGGCATCAATTGAACAAATCTGATTCTGTCAATTATTGGCCAGATTCTGTTCAGTGGTTTTGAAGAAGTCATTCAAATGCTTTTCTAATTTAAATAACAGTCATATTTCATGGCTGATTGGCATCATGTGAACAAACTTTAAAGGCCTTCATGACAGGATGCTTTCTGCCCAATTCTGTTAAGCAGTTTTTGAGAAGTCGTTGAATTTTTTACAATATTTTTAGCAATGGTAGCCATATTTGATGGCAGATAGGTGTATTTTGCATAGATTTTAAAAAGGCTTACATGCCAGTAAACTCTCTGCAAAACCTAGTTGAAAACGGTCCAATATTTTTTTTTATAAGCATAAAATGTCAACTGTTAATGGATACATGATTGACATAATGCTGTACCATATGATCACCTGTCCTTATGGCCTAGTGAGATAAAATTAATGATTTAATATCTAGTGCTCTAGTTCAATTTGTTTTAGCAATTTTGAATCAACCAATTAAAATAGGTCACTAACTTTTGGGTGTATAACACACATTCCTTGCAAGATAGTCCCACTCTGCAGCTTCGTCTCCATAGGTGAAATGACATAATATTGACTGTCTGGATCAAAAGACAGATTGATATATACATGAACAGACATGGAAGATCCTACAAAATGACTCCTCAAACCAGTGGTATATAAAGTAATGAAAAACTCTGCTTACCCATATTAATTGGAGGTCTCTTAGCTGGTGGAGCTGAGTTATCTTCTCCTGAATGAGGCCTCTTTTCTCCTGCATGTTCCTTTGACTCCTGCTGGTTCCCTGGACATGATTCAACTGTCTCTTTTCCTGGACCTTCAGAACCTTTTCCTCTATTGACAGCACTCTCCTCTTTTCATCACTGATTTGTTTATTTGAATGATCTCCACCTTGCTGAGGTTCACCTTTATTTGATCCTGCCATCATAACAAAGTTGGGTTAATTATCCTCTGTTCTCAGTGAATGAAGTGTATTTGTATGAAGACTGTATTACACTTTGTATTACAATAGTCACTTATTCCTATCACTAAAATTATGAGTATTACTTGCAGTAGTACCTGTTTTCAGTTGTTCTAAGATTTCCAGAACTACAGGCAAGATAATGTTGTACATCAAGACCTAGTGAGTCATTAAAATGATGCAGAGTATTTGAGTGATTGATGTTAATGTAATATTAAACCTGTCTTAAGCAGTCACCTTTGCTACAGAACCTTGATAAATATGGCCATTTACAACAGGTAATTGCATAATAAAGGTGATCTTTTAGGCAAGTTTGGCTGCATCACCAGACCATTATCACGATTCTTTGAAAAAACCATTAACATATAAACTGCCCTTGTTAATTTTACAAAATGTATCAAATATTTATTTTACCAGTAAGATCTGCATAAATTTTCATTCTGATGCTTTGCAACCAGCAAGAGTAAAGGGCAACTGCTCTGTAAGAGCCTTGTGCAATGTTAGCAAATATCAAAGTCGTTCATTCAGAGGCTAACAAAATATAATGTATATTATGACCTAACCATAAATGATTTATAGTAGAGTTTCAATGGTTGATACATAAGCCAATTTTATAAGTAGTTTTTATTCCCTTCAGTTTCATAATTTTATGTATTCCTTGACTAAACCAAGAACTGCTATGCCCTTGGAGTATTTAGTGGAAGATATTTAGAGTTTAAGAATTTTACACCTTCAGTTATGAAACAAAAAGTGTGTGTGATTTAAAGTTTATACTAAAATCTTCAATACAACCCAACTTTTAAGTTCCTTATTCTGCAAAACCATAGTGTGTCTTTTGATGTTTTAAAGCAACTTCAGTGCCCTTAATCTCACATTTGACTTTGATCCTCATTTTTATTCAGAATTGCATGAAAAATAAACATTCTTATGAACTTGTACTAGACAGCTAGTAGGAACATTCAATACATTTTGGATTAGAATTCTGTGTCCAAGTCTCATGTCCAATGTCCCTCTGGTGGTATTTTTCTATCCAACCCTGATGCATGTTAATGATTCCACTAATCTTGCTAAAACCTACCCAAACTAATTGGTGACTACAGCTATCCAGAGTGATACCCATGAACACTAGATGGTACTACACCAATTAGGCAATGGGAAAATCATGTTTATTGCATATGAATGTAAACATGTAATTGTTCAATGTGCTGATCTGACAGTGACTAATGAAGATTTCAATACCTACAAACTTTTTCTGCACTTGACAGCTACATTTTAACTGTACATTAAAAATTATGTCACCAATCAAAAATCATCTGCATATATGGTTTTTAAAATCTTCATAGTGAAGTGCAGTGATAATTAGACCATGCAGATGATATAGTCAACTATAAATTGTAAGAAATATTTTTTTTTTAGGAGATATTTAAGTAAATTAATTTTAATAATTAATCTGTACTTAAATTTCTCTAGAATTTAAACCCTAATCCCATATATTTAGAAAACACTGTAGTCAAAAACAAATGTTTTACTTTTATGCAATACTGTATAACTTGTTCAGCCATAAATAAATGTTATCAGCATAAACTCCACCTCTGATATATGTACAGCTGCTGTTATACAAGTGTCCAGTAATTGTAGTATAAACTCTCAGATGTCATACCAGCAACCCATTCCTACTTTTTCTTAGGCTGCATGCAATGAACTTATCCATCAAAATTTGACCTCAAAATCTCCACCATGTGAGAGAGACCCTCCACCCCAATGTCTAGATAGTTGGCAGGTTTGCCCTTGTTGATATGACACTTTTGCTTACCAGTTTTGGACACAGAAGGATAAATCTGATTAATGAATTACTTCAAAAGAATAACAGATGAAATATGTTCCTCCCAGCTGAGACATCTAGATAAACAAGAGTTTCTCAAAGAGACTGACTCCCTACTGAACGAAAGATTTTCCAGGAATTCAATATAAAACCATTTCTTCCTTTTAACTGCTTAGTGATGAAACCATTCTGACACTCTTCAGTGATAAAAAGATTTTCAAATTAGTGCCATGGTGGACATAAAAAGTCTATTGGTGAAAACCCTATGTTGATATAGCCATCTATCTGAAAGGAGTAGAGATAACAATATTTTCAAGATGGCTACCATGGTGGCTATATTAAGGTTCCGTTATCATCATTTTAATTTTGGACAAACTAAACACCATAAGAATTCTTTTGATGAAAACCCCATGTCATAATGACTTTACATTTAAAAGGAGTAGCAATAACAAGATTTTCAAGATTCCCCCATGGCAGCCATATTGGACATAAGATTGGCATCATTTTATTTTAGGACCAACAAGAAGACTTTTGGTGAAAACACCATGCTCATATGACTTTCCATTTTGGAGGAGTAACAATAACAACATTTTCAGTACAGCTGCTATGGTGGTCATACTAGAGATAATATTTGCACCACATCCATTTAGGACCACTAGGCATCACAAGACTCTTGGTGAAAGCACAATGTCTATATGACCAGCTGTCTAGGAGAAGTAGCCACAACACAATTTCAAGCTGATCAATGTGGTGACCGTAGTGGAGGTCAAACTGACACCATTTTCATTTACAATTAACCAGCCATCAAAAGAAGTCTTTCTGTTAAAACCCCATGCTAACCTGACATACAAGAGTTTCAAGATGGTCACTGTGGTGTCCACATTAGATATTTGAGCAGCACCACTTTCATTTAAAACCAACAAGACATCATAAGAAGTCTTTCAGTAAAAAAACAATGCTGATAACACCATCCATTCAGGCGTTACAATAACTAGAAACTCAAGACAGCCACTGTGGTGACCATAATCAATGAGCAAGCAGCATGATTTTAAATTATAACTAACTAATCATAAGAGTTTTCTGGTGAAAAACCCATGTCAATATATCTTTTTGTTCAAAAGGAGTTGCAATAACAAGATTTTCAAGACTGCTGCTGTGCTGGTTATATTGGACCTCAGATTGGCACCATTTTCATTCAGGACCAAGAAGTCTTTCATTGAAACCCTATGCTGATATAACATCCATTCAAGACAAGCTGCATCTGATCAGCACCATGTTCATTTAGGGCCAACTAGACACAGTAAGAAGACTTTCACTGAAAGCCCTATGCTGATATGACATCCATTCAGGAAGAGTAGTGATAACAAGATTTTCAAGATGGCCACCATAGGGGATGTCTGAGCAGCACCAGTTTCATTTAGAACCATGGGATAAATATGTGTGTAAAGTTTCATGGCAACTCTCCAAGTAGTTTAGGAGGACTGGCAATAACAAATTTGTGCTAACAAACCAACAGACAATGGATGAAAGCTGGATCACAGACCACCCGATAAGCTCTTCTGGTCTATGACCAGTACAGCTAAATATGAATGCTAATATCTCAATAAGAAGTCCTTTTTCTACCTTGCTGATATGAAGGGAATCTTTTGGCTGCCACTTCGTCTTGCTCCCCACTTAACCTCCTCTTCGGTCGATCTGTACCTAAAAGGTTACATATAACAGTGTAACACATCAATTCAGTATATCTAATTCAAAAAATGTAACTATCCACCTTTTGTTGACTCTGAGGCCTTGATAACTGATATGCTGATTCAAGAGATTTTCTGTGTTGCTAATGTAAACTTGTACTAAATTGCATGAAGCCATATTTTCCTGCTGATAAAACACATTTTCTACCGCAAAGAGCATATACCCAGATATTCTATAAATAATAGACTGGAAGATCAGAGGCTACACTGCTTGAAATCTTAAAGAAATAAATGGAATATCAGACTGACAGTGCAACATGCAAAGCTACACATGAGCTAGCCCAGGGGACATTCTTCCCTCTCAAACTGCCAGTGTACCCCTAAATTTTAAAAATCACCATATCTTAATTTTTATCGGGTGACACAGTTACATAAAATACCCCACTGAGATTTTATAGGGTGACATAAGTACATAAAATACCCCACTGAGATTTTATAGGGTGACACAGGTATATAAAATACCCCACTGAGATTTTATAGGGTGACATAGGTATATAAAATACTCCACTGAGATTTTATAGGGTGACATAGGTATATAAAATACCCCTGAGATTTTATAGGGTGACTAAGGTATATAAAATACCCCACTGAGATTTTATAGGGTGACACAGGTATATGAAATACCCCACTGAGATTTTATAGGGTGACACAGGTATTATGAAATACCCCACTGAGATTTTTTAGGGTGACACAGGTACATAAAGTATCCCATTGAGATTTTATATGGTGACACTGGTACACAGAGTACCCCATTGAGATTTTATAGGAAAACACAGGTACATAAAATACCCCACTGACAGCTGAATATAATTGTTACACAATTTTCTTGTCCTTATTTGCCTGAAATTTATTTCTGCCTGGCCAGAAAATTAACAAAATGTCATACCAATGGGCAGGAACTAATTAAGAATGCAGGACAGATCATTTGGATCATACAGATATTGCAGGACTAAATACAAAGACTTTTTAAAAACTTTTTCAAGGACTTGTTAGAATTTTTTCAATGGCCTGCTTAAATTAAATTATCCACTTTTTAAATTCAAATTCTAAAACTTCTTTTACAGTATTGTGTTGAGTCCATCTACTATGCTATAAAATAAAGTGTGTAAAATACGTCTTAAAGTAAACATCATCAAAATGTCAATGGCATTTTCAACAAAGTTAGCCATTCCTAACTTTCCAGTTGCAATGTCAGATCATTGTATTCTATCTTGCATACCATACTATATCCAATTTCTAATTTGCATACTTACAATTTACAATAATTTACAAAGTTTATCTTGCTTATTATGTTCAATGTCTAATTTGCATACTATGTCAAATCTCCACACATTAATTATTCTGATATTTATATCTTTCAATTTTTCTTCCAGATTATTTGAATCCTGGGCCTTTTCTACAGATCTTCTGCCAAGACTGTTTGACTGAAGGGTAAATCTAATTTGTCCTGTGACTTCTTGCCTTCCCCTTGTGACTGTTAGTGTTAACTTCAATTTTTGTTTTCCTATTCAAATATTTACCGACTGACAAAGAAGGATTTGGCTATTTATCGATGTCAAAAAGGCATAAATCCATCTTTCTTTGTCTACTTTGATATTTACTGTCATCCACACTTTTACCCAAGATGCATCGAAAAAACTGTGAACTAAGTCATGTGAATCTAATTTAATAGCACTGTAGGGGTTTTAAGTAAACCTTTTGATGATTAAAATAAAAATTCAAATTAATGCAGGTGTTATTTTACCCATTTATAATGTTTCTTCAAACCCAGAACACACATGGGTGGAAACTCAATTTACCTGTTCATTTAATCACAGAGATGATCTCAAACATTTATATGGGAAGTAATTTGTCTACAATCAAAATCATCTGGACATGTGGCCAATTTAATTTAATTACATTTAAATACACTGATTGCAGGACTCTAGAATACCTCATACTAGTACATTCCTGGCAATGTCCAGTGGGACTGACATTTTGACTGAATATACAATGTCCAAATTGGGCATTGGGATTTTCTGCCATAGGAAACTTGTGTTCAGATTTGGAAAATAATTGTTAAAACTGTAAACCCTACACAGATATTGGCCTCATTATATATGGAAGATGTACACTGCAATGTGTGTGACATGGCATTGTGGATTCTCTAGGGAGTATAATCTAACCTCTACAAGGGCCAGGCACCTGGGAATTAGTGCCCTGCTTCACCCAAGTCCAGGATCATCCAGATTTTTGGGTAAAGATGGATTCCCAACAAAAACTTAAGTCATTTAAAAATGGCATAGCAACAAAAAAGTGAAGTTATCCCTGCTCAAACTGAAATATATGCTTACAACAGCTTTGTACTGATGCACAGCAAAAACAGAAACACAAGCTCTATTGTAAAACATCAGCTCTCAACTGATACAAATTAAATGATTATGTTCCAAAGTCATGGCAAACTGGCCCATTTACATCTGCATTACTGACTTTTAACACAGAAAATAAAAGGATTGAGTCAGATTTTAAGCATAGCTGTATAATAACTTAAAAACTTGAATTTAAAATACAAATTCATAACTATATTGGAGTTAACTTTCAAAGGTTGGGGAGTGCTAACGGTTTGTGTGATTAATAACAACTACTGCCAACAGAACGATTGTCTGAAAACAGTTAAAAAATTTGCTGGAGAACAGGTTGATTGATATGTAAGACTTTGTTGACTTGGATATGACTCCTATTCCATTCCATATTCTTAATCAACTTCCTGTATTACTCATTGTCTTTCAAAGAGTACAGTCAAACTTGTCCTAACAGTCACCTGAGAGCTGTCCCCTGGTAACAACGGCCATTCTAAAGCCCCCCTCCTCCTGCAAATTTCCTAAGTAAATGTCATGTAAACAGCAGTCACCTGTCATCTGTGGTCAGCAACCACATGTTTCTTAGATAAGCAGTAGTTTCACATTGTCTTCCAAAATCGGCAGACATGTGTTTCTTAACCTAACAGTGGTTTCACCCTGCATTCTGTGGTCACTGGAGGGTATTGGCAGTGACCACTCCAAGTATGCCAATGAAACTTCTTTTGTTTGATGACCAAGGCATGGTATATATATATATATATATATATATATATATATATATATATATATAACGGTATATTACATAAATTGATAGACACAGGAAGCTTCTTTTCATTCCCTAATCATCAAAGATCATAAAAGCCAACTGTATTTTGATCTCAGTGAATTTTTAGCAACTGCTTAAATGATCAAATGTTTGAAGTGTGAACACCTGTTTTCATGCTTAATTACACCACCTGGTCTAACAAGAAGCCAGTCCTGTGCTTCCCAATCATATGTAAAGTCTGGATGCGAATTAAAGGAACTGCTAAAAATTGATCAAAACTTTGACATGTGACAACGATAATAGAATCAATGATCATGTCATGTATACAAGGGATCAGAGTGAGTATACAGTAATCTTGTGTGGAACTTTTTATTTTATTAATTTGCTATTTTTGTTTTTACTAAATAGCTAGACTAAATACATATATCTTGAAGCAAACTACTACTGTAATAATAATACATGCAAAATAATAATAATGATACCACTACCAATAATAGTGCTAATGATATTAGGTTTATAGTATATGCATTTGTCATGAACCAAGTTTGAGATCTGAACTTGCCTTCAGAGGTCACCTGTCTACAGAGGCCACTTTGGCCTTTTCCTATGGGTGGCCACTGTAGAGAAGTTTGACTGTATAATTAATAGAAATGTGAGCAATGTGACTATACAGAATATTGACCTAATGATTAACTTGAGTTAGAGTTTGAATTTCAGGTGATTTAGCAGGTTTTAAGTTGTTCTCTTGAAAACCAATTAATTTAACATTGCACAGTTTACATTTCAACCTGGATTTTTTTCTGTTCCAAATGTTGCCAAACTCTACTCATATAAACCTGTAGTAAATGCCTGGAAATTTAAATCTGAGTAGAAGTTTTCTTTGAAGCATTTAATATTCTTAACAAAACAAAACAACAGTTGGTAGACTCAGCATTGTCAAACAACATCACCACACACACACACACACACACACACAGACACTGTATGCACATATATAATTAAAAACCACACATTAAAAAAAGCACAAAGTTTCTGTCTTTAAACTCCACTGGATAGTGTAATACAGTCATAATTAGATGCAACCTTTACAGCTCTGAAAGTTCAGCAGGTGGGTTTGAAGGTAATGCTAGTGTCAATAGAGTTCATCTCTGCACTCATCAGAGACTTGATGGTAATTATTTTCAAATTTCCCTGAAGATCTTGCGGACTTTTTTCTCAACACAAAAAATGATCTTTCTCAATTTATTAAATGGTAGTTGTTTATCTCTGTACACCCTATATTTAAATACTTCTAATGATCAGTGTAGGAATTGCCCTGGATAATTTTACCTTAGCAATGAGTATGACTGTAATACTGTTTATACAGGCATATATAATGTTGGTAAAGAATGGTCTCACTCTATCTCTGTTACCCCTCCCCCTCGATTACTATCTATACTCACTCATAAGTCAAGCCAAAATGCAGACTTCACAGACTCATAATGCACCAGAAGATCTGGGTCTATGCAGTGTGTTAGGAATAATCAATAGAACAAACAACATAGACCCTGATCTGCAGGTGTATTATGCTATAGCAGATCAGGATCTTTGTTCTTTGTGGGGTTTTTTTTAACACAACTGGTCAGGGTCAGATTGGAAGAAAAAAAATCATGTTTTTTTGCATGACACTGTGTTATGGATGGTATCACGTTGCCAAGGACTGGTCCTGTTTGAACTCTCTAATCTGTGAGTATTTGGGATTCATGATTCATTTCAATTTTCATATCATTCTGTCCATGATTAAAGCAGTCAGCTAAGTTGAGATTCACCATGCTTCATCTGCCATTAGAAATGAATGGTTCACCAACTGACACCTAAACTATAACTTGGGAAGTACAAGTAAAAATGAATGGTTCACCAACTGACACCTAAACTATGACTTGGGAATTACAAGTAAAAATGAATGGTTCACCAACCGACACCTAAACTATGACTTGGGAAGTACAAGTAAAAATGAATGGTTCACCAACCGACACCTAAACTATGACTTGAGAAGTACAAGTAAAAATGAATGGTTTACCAACTGACACCTAAACTATGACTTGGGAAGTACAAGTAAAAATGAATGGTTTATCAACTGACACCTAAACTATGACTTGGGAAGTACAAGTAAAAATGAATGGTTTATCAACTGACACCTAAACTATGACTTGGGAAGTACAATTAAAAATATATCACAGTGAGCCATAAAATAAGGGATAATACTAAAGGTATAAGAATATAAATAATGTGCAGTAAAAAAAAGGATCAGATGTTTATGCTCCGATTACTTCAAAATAATTAAATAGTATAAATGAAGTAGTAGTATGTAAAAATTGAGTGAATTCAAGGAAATTTAAAAGGCTTATAATGTAAATGTAAGGACTTTTCAATGCTTTTATGTTTTCTGATTTTCAAGTATTTTTAAAACCAGACATGAAATTCAATGTCTTTTTAATGTCTGTATGAACCATGAGATCAGGGTCAACACTATTTACATCTGTATGAGAGTTACACATGGGTTAATATGTAAGTTACCTTACAGTATGTACAACAGAGTAAAAAGTATACCAGATACCCACCAGAATTTCATGATTGAAGGATGGTGATGATCAATGCAGATCCTATGACTTGCTCTGTGAAACTTACACTTTCTTGTATAATAATTTATTTATTATTTATTTTGTGTTTATTCTTCAAACTATAATTTCATTTTAAGGAGTTTATATCATTATCCAACTACTTCCTCTGTTACATATATGTAATTAAATTGCTTGTGTGTTAGTTTTAAAATTCTTTTTTATTTTATTTTTCGTTTCATTACATTTTATTGTAATGATAATTTTCATTGGATTTGAATCTCTTTTTCGGAAAATTCACCTGACTTGATTAGAGTGTACGGTTACTTCAGCACTATTTTTAGCTCACCCTGGTTCATAGATCTTGTAAACATCAAGGGAAAACGATTGGCTATTACCAAGGTCATATTTCTGCTTGCGTGATGGCTCTAATTTGTAAACAACTTTTTTTTACTGAATCTTATATTAAGATTCACTAAAGTCTTTAAGGCGTGCATGCAAATTATCATTTTTTTTAATGCGATGTTCAAATTAGTGGTCACGTAATCCATCATGCGAGCCACCATGTGATCTAAAATCGAGGCTTCAAACAGCCAACTGGTGGTAGATTAGTCCAGTCTTATCTTTACACCTTGAGGGTACAAGGTGTTTCAATTGTTGATGTCAGATTGTTTTGAAGTTCATTTATTTTTTGGAATTTAATAATTTATTCTCTAGAAATCTAAACAAGTGTACTTTTTT
>JAECUM010050130.1:0-33516 GCA_016617855.1 Megalonaias nervosa | reverse complement strand
GCCACCCGGGTGGTTAATTGTATTTGAACCATTTAACCCCGTTTATCTAAGTGCACATAATCCGTTATTATCAAGGATACATTTCAAACTTACAGACCAAATAGGACGTATTTTGGATTTACAGAATGAAGTTTTAAGTATTAATCTGTATGTAAGATCATAGAGCGTTATATCGCAAAACAAAAAACAAAAAAATATCCAAATCTAACTCGGATCAGAATAAAGTTTTTTTACTGGGGTAAATCGTAATTATCAGAATAAAATATTATTATAAGTAAATGACCTGTATATTAGTTTTGCCAGGGATTTTGTTTAGCCATTATCACATTAACTCCACCTTCACTTTCATTTTCACAATGCTCTCTTAACTGTCTTATACGAAGGTTTACAATCTTTTTCTGTTCGTATTCATGAGATAATTCTAACTTAATTTTGTCAATAGCGTTTGAGAGAGGTACAAACAGCTTTACCTGATTATCTGTAACTGCTGCCAGCGACTGTAACATTGCCTGCTGGATAAACTTCATGAATTTATAATCAGATGGTAAAGTGTATCTGTTCTCAAATTTCCGTTGTTCTAATGATTCAAAATCAGACAGAATTTTTTCAGGATTAAGATTATCAGACATATTTATACCGTTATGCTATAATATTTTAATCGCAGAAATAATGACATTAATGTTTTCGGAATTCATTATATTCATTATGTTTGTTTAATATAAAAATAAAATCAGAATAAAATAAAAATAATAGTCCCTAAGGACTGTTTCAAGATGATTATATACATATGATTATGATTATATACATATGATTATGATTATATACATATGATTATGATTATATACATATGATTATGATTATGATTATATACATATGATTATATACATATGATTATGATTATGATTATGATTATGATTATATACATATGATTATGATTATATATTAATTAAGGACAACACAAAACACAGAATCTTAATTACAGTAGCGTATTTACAGCAAGCATATTTACAGCACAGTTTAACCCCATGTGAAACCCCTAGGTTGCCAAAGAACATCCTAGCAGGCTCAGAGGTTATACATAACTTATCTTATGGACGCAGACGCATAAACACACACCCCCAGCGAATTTTAATCGAAACAAAATACTAGAAATTCAGAGGGCTGTCTAGGCATTGTGATTTTATGTAACCCCTTAAATCAAGCAAGCATATTTACAGTAACAGTATTTACAGTAACAGTATTTACATATATTCATAGGGACAACACAGTTACATATAAACTTAATTCTAAGAACTTTAGTTCTAGGACAGCACAGTTACATATAACTTAATTCTAAGAACTTTAACTCTAGGACAACACAGTTACATATAAACTTAATTCTAAGAACTTTAACTCTAGGACAGCACAGTTACATATAAACTTAATTCTAAGAACTTTAACTCTAGGACAACACAGTTACACACAAACATATCTTAAAGACAATACTACGGGCCGTCTCTACGTTCAATAGAAATTTTTGCACACTTCCCCATCATAATCACCCAGGGAGTGCAAAATTGCACCCACCAAGTGACATGGCGGGAGAGTGTACAAATTTTCTATTGAAACCTAGAAGGGCTAGCTGACGCCCCATTGAATAATAAATTTTGGCATAATATCGCCTTTCGCCCGACAGTTTGCCGGTCACGAGAATCGAACCATGGACCTCGAGCATGAAAATCCAGCGCTTTAGCAATCGGCCACCAGACTTCAATATGTATACATAATGAAAATATTATTATATAGTTAAAGCGTAATGTACTTAAAGTATACAGAATAAAATCAGAATTTATTGTAAATGTATTGTGGATTTCTTAATAAAACCACAATTTATTGTAAAATGTATTGTGGATTTCTTAATAAAATCAGAATTTATTGTAAAATGTGAATTTATTTTCAGTTTCCAAATGCTTGAGACTACATTACACAAAACCCACAGCTAAAAGTCTGTATTAATCAGACGTTACCAAGGATACTAAAATAATCGATAAGTTATACGAACACGCAATGCCATATTCATTTCTAAAAATAACCTCATGTACACACTTCACTGCTGAGATATATATTAGCCGATATAACACAGATAATATGTGACTCAGTTTAGCTTGTTCTTTGTTTTGTAATAGTAAAATTAGCTACAATGGGCTTCTTGGAAACATTAGTGTCCTATGGGACATTTAAACTGTATAAAATCTCTATTAAATACATGTATTTAAGACAAATGGATTTGCTGCTGACTGTACACACAATTACATATCATTTTTATGAACGATATTTATTTATGAAAAAGGAAAGATATATCGATACTTACTCAAAGCAATGCTGAATCTGATTGAGAGAGACCCTTATATCGTGAATACGACGAATGAGATGTGGGTTCTGACCAAAACTAACAGTATATTGCAGTCATTACAACAAGTACGACAACTGCAAGATTTACTAAGTTATGCTTGACGGAGTTGTCTCGCTTAATCATCTGATACCATAGGAACATTACATCATGAAAAAAAAAACATCTGCATAAAACAAACTATGAAAGCAAAATGACAAGATATTGGTTCATGAAGAAGGTTCTGGTAGACTAACATACTGGAATCTGATTTTTTGTAGAAATCTTTTGGAAAAAGCAGATCTTGTGATATTATCTGCCACGTATTTTACTGAAGGTGATACTATGTTAAAGTATTTACCAGCAGACTTAATTGACTTAAACACAGTTTCTTCGCCATCTGTATTTATATATTTAACAGCCCTTGCGTATCGTGCGCCGCCAGAATTTCCGGACTTACAATTTTGACTTTGTGTAACAATTCGTAAGTTACGAATCGAGTTATCAAGTTTATCACCACTGATGTGATCGATTACAAGTCCATCTTTAATGACCCCATAAAAACATTCGTAGATGAATCTATGTGAGAAATAACTTTTTTTCCATTGGTATTAAATTTAAAATATCCAGTATTAATAACACTACCGACTGGTTTCTTTAATCTACAGTGCCTAATTACACCATCACGAGATGCTTCATAATTTGTGATGATTGGATGCTTTACAAACTCATTTTGCTCCATTTATATACTAATATTATTTGTTTAAATCATTATTTTGAAAAACTAGCGAGATAATCTTCTTTGGTTTTTATAGGAGATTCAGAAGATGTGTTTTTTTTAATCGTAATATCGTTTCAGCTCTCTGTATTTTTTACTACCACATTGCACACACAGTTGAGTTTTTCCTCTGACTCCAACACCACACCGCACACACGGTTTTGGTCCTAAACTACCTTGTCTAACGCATTGCATATGGTAGCCGCAGAATTCGTTTACGCATGCTTTGTTACAAGGAGAAGTATATAAGCCAATGGCATCGATTCTTTGTTTGAATCATATACAAGAGATTAAAATTCAATTTAAATATATATTTGTCCTAATTATAATAATGCAGGAATTATCCGCAATTGAACATTCTGGAGCTAGATTTGATCTTGACAGACTGCCGAAACACAAATTTAGTTTTTCGATGCAAGATCTAGCTTTAACGAATAAAGATATAACAAAACGTATCCGTGAAGCCAAAAAGGAATTTTGCGACGATGGTGCGGCTCATGTGTGGTCGACATTCAGAATTGAAAATACTGTTAATGTGATGAATGACAAACGTGGAAGAGAGATTATTGACTACCTTGTTCAGAAATATTTTATTTTAATAAAATTTATTATAAAGACAGACGATGACACTTGGATTATTCGTGACAAACGTGATTCTGTCTATATGCAGTCAGGAAATAATATTGTTCTTAGTAAAAATTCCAAACCAGGAATACTTACTGGTATTGACAAACCATATTACGAATGAGCATACCCTGTGACTGCGGTTGTGTACGCGGTATATCCGTTAAATAATGAACCTAACGTTAGGGATCTCAAACCTATGAAATTGTCATCGCTGACTTCGTCAAGAATAAATTGTGCAGCTGAGCGAGTTACAGAACACTTCACAAACGCGATACGTGGAAACGGTTTAACGGATTTACGACGTAAAACAATAAATATGTGGGCAGAAACAGTTAAAGATACCGGAGCGTCCATCATCGACGTTGCTGAGCTGGGAAAGAAATTAAAATTCCCAATAACAGTGAAGACGTTAACCGGAGAGATTTTGTACAAACCAAAATATAAATCAAGAGGAGCTTCGATAGATATTATTGATCATAACGCACATGCATGGACTGTGACGGTAACAATATTTCCACGAGACAGAACGGTTAAATTTTATAATGGTCATGTATTCAATGCTATCAGAAATATCAGTAAAACTGACCCTGTATCTGTTTAGCTGTTTCAGAGTTCGGAATATGATTATCATGATCAGTTTGTACGGTCTAATGGTGATATTTATCGTACAGAATCTCTCCACGAAGAAATGAAAAATCTTGCATTAAAATATACCTCTGATGATATTAAGGTTGAACAATTACTTAATAATTGTTTCACCGTTCCATCAATTGCTGCTCACGCTGCTCAGGAGAAAAATTCATGGAAACCGACACGATTGGAATTTCTTGAAGATATCCAGAAAAGTTGTATCGCATACGGACACGGTGGATTGTGGAATACTAAATACGATTATAATGACGTTATCTCAGTTGATATGGTAGCGTATTATCCTGGAAGTTTTCTTGGATACGGAGAATGTTCTGAATACTTTAAGAGATTTGCTCATCCGACACACGAGATGATCAGAGTAGCGATAAACGGACCCTTACCAGATTTTGACTTAACCCGATTCGCCTGTATAGAGTCGTTCGAGTTTTACAGGGATCTCCATCCGATTGTTTATGCGTGGTTTGGAAGACATTTTTCAGAGCGACGTTGGGTTCCAATAGTATTAATAAAGTATATGATTGATGCTGGAATTTTAATGTCGTTGAGCGTGAGTGAAGCAATTATATCATACCGCGTGCAGAAACTAGTTTGGTTGCCAGAACCGGATGTATTTAATATTAATGATGCTAGGAGAGATTTTCCTAATCCTGAGGATGATATTGTTAAAATTACTAATAGTATAGGTGAATGCAGGTGAGAAAGTGATGAGAAATTTGCAAACGATCTCGGCAGAAAAATAATCGGTAAATTTACGCAAGGAGGATCATACGATCATAAACGAGCGTGTACAAGATTAATTATGGACGATGCTGAACTCGATTTTATAATTGCTGATACAACGGAGAAAAACACATTTATAAGTCGAAGTAATGCTTATTTATCAGACGGAACTAAATTAGGTACAATTGTGAGCTTTACTGATGGCGAGTCACCGCAGTTTACTCATTTAAGATCTTCGATGCTAGCGTATGTTTCGATAAATCTATTATCGATGACAAACAGATTTCCTCGTTATGCAGTCAGAGTCGCGACAGATTCATTTTATATAAACAAAAAAATATGCGGATTCGTTAAAACAATTGCATATTAACGATCATGCATCATGGGGCGAATGGAGAATAAAACGTGAAGATATAAGTAGTTATTCTGAATCTGCCGATGTTGAAATTGCGAAAACATATTTCAAGAATAATCAAATACCAGGGATGTCATCGGCACCATCTGTATGTGATCCTGTAGCTAGACATAAAACCGTTTATCTTAATGGGTATGGTGGTTCAGGTAAAACAACACGCGCAATTGAATTATTTAATAATTGTTCTGATATGATTGTTTTGACACCGACACATAAATTCGCCAGGGAAAAAAGAACGAGGAGTAAAATCGTGTACATATCATAGTTTCTTTAGATGGTGCGGAGGCGCATGGACTCCATCGCGGATGGGTGAGAAATACATTCCTAAAATTATTATCTGGGACGAGATATGCACGGTGCCGCTAGAGGTATTAAAAATATTTCTTGATTGGCTGTTATTGAAGAATACTGCTGTGGTGATGTGTGGCGATGATGGTCAACCGCCACCTTTCATTGGATCGTCTCCACATGAGTGGCTGAAAACATTTGTAGATTATTACGAAGAAATAACTGATGACCATAGAGCTATTGATAAATCACTAAAAGAGTTTAAAAAGTTAATAAGACTACAGCCAGATAAAATACAGTGTGAGATAATGCGTAAAGTAATTCCAGAAACTTCTATGAATGATTTTTGGACTTTATGGAGACCTGCTGATTTGATAGTTGCAAGTAGAAAAATAGTTCGCGATACACTTCAACAACAATTATTTACGTTACATAAAGAAAAATTTTCAAATCTACCTGTACCTTTGTGTTATCGCCCAGCAGATACTCGACGACAGAATGTTGATGTTGAGATTCCTGGTGGTGGAATACAAAATCTTGTGTTAAATGATATTGTTTTAGTTGTTGTTGATGTTGTTGAGAGCGCGTTAAGCATGGATAAATCGCCGTGGACGTTAGGATACGCTATAACGATTCACTCGTCACAGGGATTAACTATTACCGATACAAGTATTTGGATTGTCGATGATCGTATTGAGTGGTCAAATTTAGTTTATCTAGCAGTGTCTCGAGTCAGAAGAATATCTCAACTGGGCCGGGTTATCATGGATTGCGTAATAACCGAAGCAATTCCTGACAACTTTGTCGATATCAATAAAAAATTAGCGAGTTATAAGCAATGTGACAAAAAAAAAAAATAATCGCGATTTTAGTATTGATGCAAGTTGTAACTGTAATATGCTGTGGCAGTACTCGAGTAATAATCCAAGACAATTTACCATTGATAGAATTAATAGTAGTCTTGGTCACACACGCGAAAATGTGATGCTGACCTGTCTTGAATGTAATCGATGTCGAGGCGCTGGGCGCTGTGCAAGTTTATAAAAGTGAACGCGGTGGTAATTGTGTATCCGTAGGAATTATTTGTAATTGTTCGCGTACAAATCCACGTTGAGGAGCAGTTGAATCTAATCTGTAGATTGCGGGTCTACCTGTGGACCTTACCACGCTAGAAATTTTGTGTGTGGTCACACTCCAGATAGGATCAGTTGCTCTTTTTCTACCTCCTTCAAGTTCACCAGGTTCATATAAATATCTTACGGTAACATTACCTAGTACTGGTTGAGAGGAAGATTTACGTTGTATTGGTATATATTTTTTTGTGATCGCATTAGAAGGTTTCATAGAAGTTGCACGAGTCACTTCGTTGTTCAACGCAGCTATCACACTCGGTAACCTTGCAACCCATTCACGAGATCTCTCCATGGACTTAAAGTCAGCGGATATTTCCCTCGCGTATTGGTATCCAAATAACCGCTCAGCAAGTGTTCGATTAAATCGTTCAACGATTGCCTGATCACGATGAATTTCTGTGTGTCCTCGTCTGATTTTAACGTTATGTCGCTTCATCAACGATGATACTGAACCAAGAAATTCTTTGCCAGGATCAACCTGTAGCAGTTGTGGCCATCGCAAGGGTCCTCGTTGATAAATGCGTTCAAACGCAGATGCAACTTCAGTTGCTGTTTTAGTTGATAGTGGTTCTGTTTCTTTATATCTACTCGCAACATCAACGACGGTTAACGCGTATCTGTATGTGTATTGACGTCTGCCAATTTTGATGGTATCATGTGGTAAAAGCAAAATATCTGCTTGATGAACTTCATTAGGGGTACTGACATCAAAATGTGCATACTGAATTTTTTTAGGTGGTGGTAGATAAATTTGCCATATTGCCTGTCGTGCTAACCACGCTGCAGCGACATCACGTGAGACTTTTGCTGCTTCAGCAAGTTTACTAATCGCTGCTTTACCTCTCCAATATCCTCTTGGGCTATAATAAACAGATTCGATTATTATGAGAATAATCAATTGATTAATTACCAGCTCCTAACATTATTTTACCTTTCATACCAGCTTTTATCAGAAAAGCAGCTAATCTTTCTCGAAGTGATTTATCTTTTACATTTTTTATGGCATGAATTAATTTATATCGGCGAGATGTCGTTGTTGTAAGTCTTTACTTTTATACGCGACATCGTGAAGGTGACACGCTTGATCAGTTGCGTTTATTGGATACTCTCCAGGTTTTGGTTGGTCTTGGTTATCGAGTCGGATATCGAGACGAGTTCCAGGACCACAATAATTATATCCAGATATTTGTTTCTCATCAGAATACTTTGCCCATGGAGCTCCTGGTAATTTACCTAACGAAGCAGCGATATCTCCACCTGTCTTTAATGAAATAAATTTGTATTTTTTTGTACCACATTTCACACACCTGCCTGTAAGTGCGCGCCTGTTATTTTTTGTTATTATTGTCGTTAATCCAGTGGTATGAGTGGGCGCTCTAAATCGAACACAATATAAATCCATATTATTATTATATGGATATAATTGACTTCTCAGCGACACGAAAACAAGAGCCAGTCAAGCATCATCCAGCGCTACCAAATTCTATCAGAGCAATTATACTTGGCCCATCTGGGTCTGGTAAAACGCAATTATTACTTAATCTGATAATGCGATGGCTCAAGTGGGATAAATTATATTTAGTAGCACCATCTGTAGATGATCAACGATGTTACGAAGTACTTAAAGATTTTACTGAAAATGCAAAGTCGCTGACGTGTCCTGATAATGATGCTATTGATTTTATTACCGATATCGATGAAGCTCCATCTATAGATGATCTTGATGGATGTATCAATAATCTCGTAGTATACGATGATGTAATACTGGATAAACAATCCAATCCAGCTCGGATATTTTCGCTAGGCCGTCACAAAAATACAGACGTAATTTATTTAACTCAGAAATACACGCAAATTCCTAAAGTAATCAGAGATAATTGCAATATCTTAATTGTGTTTAATGGAGTAGATAATTAGACTTTACAAAATATTTATTATACTTGGTGTTCAGGGGATATGGACATGATTAAGTTTAAAAACTTCTTTTCAAATGCACAAGCTATTCCGTTCGGATTTATAGCAATAAATTTACATGACCGAAGATCTAGATATCGTATAGGTCTGGATAAAATCTTTGGTCATTTACAGTAGCAGAGAGGGTGAACGACCAACGTTGAGTGACCAACACGTAAAATAAACACACCATAAAAAAACCCAAAGAGTCAGAGATAAAATAACGAGATAAGCTAACCCTAAGAAATCTCACGGTCAGTTAGAGGTTGTGGTATAACGTTACTGACCTTAAGATTTCCTTTTCGTAGGAAGGCTTATTTTTTCATAAATAATGTCTCAAGCAAAATGGTCTGTTCACCCTCTCTGCTGCTTGTCTTAATGTTACAACTTAATGGTCACTTTAAATTTCGGTTACTGGCAATTTACTTTGCTTTGTGGAAAACAACTGTATGAATACTTTTTAAAAACACGCCGCTGATGTAAAAAGAAGGCCCAATATTTCGATTTCAAATTCCTAATTTAAGCTTTCTTTTTTTTTTACTACAAATCAATCGTAGAAAATACCAAATATCTTCTTTGTATTATACACTTCCGACAGGCCGCTCCGGTGGCAAAGTAGTTAGAGCGTCCGCTTTGGATGCGGGAGGTCGTGGGTTGGATCCCCGGTCGAGTCATACCAAAGACTTATAAAAATGGTACTAACAGCTGCCTCGCTTGGCGCTCAGCATTATGTGGTTAGTGTTAGGACTGGTCGGCCTGGTGTCAGGATAATGTGGCTGGGTGGGACATCATGCCACATGTCTGCGGCATGATGTCCCAGTGCTAGACATCACTATAAACTGACACTCTGCAGACATCGTAGCGATATGACTGTAAAATTGTTAAAGCTACGTTAAAAATCCAAATCACACACACACACATACACTTCCAACAAACATCGGTAATCGTTTCAAGTTGGAAAACGTAAAAGAAATTATTAACACTGTATGTACTCTCTTATAAGTCGAGGCAAACTGCAAAAAAACAAAGATCCTAGTCTGCCGTAGCATAACACGCCTGCAGATCAGGGTCTGTGTTGTTTGTTCTGTTGAGTACATCACTCTGGGTCCGTGCAGTTTTGTAGTTCAACTCGTCTTATACGCGTGTACTTCTTTTAAAGCGATCGAACATTTCAGGTGTTAGAAATAAATAAAAAGTAAAACAATACAATATGGAAGTGTGTAGAAGTCAGCATGGCTACTGTTTTGAGGAGAGATTGGTATAGCAGTAGTTGCTTTAGCATGTATCGTCCCACGGATCTTAACTGTGCTAGGAGTTGTGGCCAACGTTTTTGTAAGAGTTAACTTACATACAGCAAAGTTTTAAAACCTGATGAGATAGTTACATCTATCATCAGCTAGTTAAACCGCATCGATGATATGGTGCGTATGACTATAAGCAATAACAAATTTATTCATGAGGAATTTAATTTTATAATTACCTTGTATAAACATGCAAGCTTTTGTAAACGTTTTTAGAATACTACAGCAAAACATGTGTCTACTGTTGAGTCCGTAATGGTATGTTTCACTTCCAAATCTGAGTAACACCCTATATTTCTTGATGGATGTTAAGATTGATGTATATTCTACATTTGTGTCTGTCTGTGAGTGTGTGTTTGTGTGCGTGTGTCTGTCAGAGAGAGAGAGAGAGAGAGAGAGAGAGAGAGAGAGAGAGAGTCTGCATGAGCTATTTATTTGCATTTATATATTTATATTTTTTAATATAGACCAATATAGACCATGCAAAAGAAGAGCCCGGACAGCTAAAAAAATATGCCTAACTCCCTTAACGAAAACAGCAGTAAAATAACGTGAATAACACTATGATAAGGGCCATTAGAACGACTGATCTATTATGGATTGGGGTGATGACAAATGTTATATGTTGAGGTCGAGTGATGAAAAAGAGAAACGAAAAAGAAGTTACCTTGGAACAAATCTATAAAAGGATATTGCTGACGAATTAGACACTTGCATAAAACATACGGATACAGCATTCATGATTTGAAACAAAAGAGATGCAGCTAAAATTTAAAAAGACTGGAATTACGTGGTAATATTGATAGATTTAAACTCTAAGTAAAAAAATAAAACAATAGAGTGGCAGCTAACAGAGAAGTATACACAGCAATGAACATAAATAATCTTGCATTTAGCCTTAGAATCCATATATTAAAAGCGGATATCGATATGTACAAAAAGTAGATTGTAGCCAAATCAGGCTAAGGCCAGGATGTATAATGCTTTTTATGCAAAGGGCCATGTCAGAAGTATCGGTAGAATATCATTATGCCAGCAAGTAGATGCACTTTGTTTGTCAGACGATCGGTAGTTTACCTAAACTTGGTATGTTCAAGTCTCAAATTACACATGTGAGCTTAGGTGAAATTTATTAAATTAAATCAACATTTACTTAACACACATTATACTTGATAGGTCATTCGCAGCTATGATATGCTATTAAAATAAAGAAGTCGGGTTTTTATACAGTTTTGTTCACTGGTACACTGAAAAATAAAGAAAAAATTAAATTCTATTGGATTACGGGTAAAAACCAATTTGTTGCTTAAAAGATGGGGTTTAAAGAACAATCTAACATTTGCATCTTAAATGAATAAAGTATATATTGTCTTAAAGATAACAGTATTTTAGATATCACTTTAGAAATATCGGAATTGACTCTTGTTCTTCTTGAATCACACTCAGCAGCAGTAATAAAGTGTGATATAGCTTATTTATTATTATTTAATGGTAAAGCAGCCGTAACCGATGGCGGGGTAGTTGTGTGTGTGTGTGTGTGTGTGTGTGTGTGTGTGTGTGTGTGTGTGTGATATTTGGATTTTTAACGTAGCGTTAAAATTTTTTCAGTCATATCGCTACGTTGTCATCAGTGTGGAAGTTTATAGTGATGTCAAGCACTGGGTCGTCATGCCACAGACATGTAGAATCATGTTCCACCCAGTCACATTATCCTGACACCAGTCCTAAAACTAACCCCTTAATGCTAAGCGCCTAGCGAGACAGATGTTAGTACCATTTTTGTAAGTCTTTGGTATGACTCGGCCGGGGTTCGAAGCCGCAACCCACTGCATTCGAGGTGGACGCTCTAACCACTTAGGCCACCGGAGCGATATTTGGCAGGGCAGTAGCCAATAGTCTTGTATTCACAGGAAACAATTCTCGATTAATATTATTTGATCATAATGGGACTGATGAAGGTAGAATCGTACATAATAAGACCACTGAAGACTTACAGAGGAAAACTAGCAGAGTTCAACAAGAACAAAGCAATGGCACCTGACTTCATGAATGAAAGATGGAGAAAACATGGTTTGGTTACCCAGTACATTAATACTTTGGACGATGTTTTTGCATTGTATTCGGCATTAATCTACTCAACTGTAGTACTTAAGAGATCCAAGACAAACTAACGTTCGTGATTCTTCCAGCCTTCTGATAAACAACCAAATATTTGTACGTGTTTATCGAGCTTGTAATATGTGTTGTTGCCGATTAGTTAAGGTTAGTAACAATTTTCTTCAAGTTAGTTTTTGTTACCTATCGGTAGCAAGGATGATAACGTATATCAAAACAAGATTCCTTACAGAGACCATCAAATACCACAGGGTGTTAAGCATCTTAATCTGACATATGATTATTTTGCACATACTTTCAGATACCGCTCCGGTGGCCTAATGGTTAGAGCGTCCGCCTCGGATGCGGGAGGTCGCGGGATCGAACCCCGGCCGGGTCAAACCAAAGACTTTAAAAAATGGTACTAGCAGCTGCCTCACTTGGCGCTCAGCATTAAGAGGTTAGTGTTAGGACTGGTCGGCCTGGTGTCAGGATAATGTGACTGAGTGGGACATCATGCCACATGTCTGCGGCATGATGCCCCAGTGCTAGACTTCACTATAAACTGTCACACTGCAGACATCGTAGCGATATGACTGTAAAATTGTTAAAGCTACGTTAAAAATCTAAATCACACACACACACACACACACACACACACACACACACACACTTTCAGTAGTTTAAAACTGAACACAATTTACAAGTAATTTACTTAGGATGTACCTAGATTATCTTGTTAAAGGCTGTTACCTACATTATGACAAGGAGAGAAATTCGAATAATTTTTAAAAACAAAACAGAACTTTTATCCGACGTTTTAATGATCTAGTGGAAAGAATCTCATCACATGATTATATGTGTTATTACAAAAATGTGAAAAGACGGTTTGTACTAGATTTGATTGAAAGAGAAAACACGCATTTTTCGTTGAATATGGTGTTATCATCTACCCGTCGTCTATGCACACAAAAAATTACAACAAATAATGTCTTTTCAGAGACGACAATGCAACTGTGATGGACCCAGGTGATAAATTAGACAAATGTTTGGAGTTTGTAGGGCACTTAAAGCAGTTTCTGATAGACGCTGTACTTATTCGATATTGGTTCAGTTGAATTTAACAAAAGTACAGTTTCAGGTGTTTAAATCTATGCATTGCCTCTCACAGATTCAACTTTTGGACAAGAAAAATTTAGCACAAACATAAAGTCATTGATCAATCCTAAAAGTTTTAAGAATTAATGCTAAACCTATTACAAGTTTGAGTTTGAATTGTTGTTTTTTTTTTATCAGCACCTCACTACAATTTTCATGACATTAAATAATCATTTTGATTTTAAAAAAAATCAATCAAATCTAATTCTTACTCAACAATTGGACATTTCCGGCCCTTTTTGTGACTTTCGACATTTTGACCTTTTTCTGATATTTAAAATTGTATCAAAAGTCTGTTTGCTCACTTTAGTCTGTCAATCCACATGTAACAGCAATTGAGGAGCCTATAGGAGATTCGAAAGGCTAGGAGTTTTGGATGTAATTCAACTTTTAGTCGTAGCAAAACAAGACCTCAAATAATTACTGTCTCTCGTTAGTTTTGCATCACTTGCAATCTGAAACAGTATCAATTTAAGTCTCTTGCCACCTATCCAAATCTCAGACTAAAAATTTACATATCAAGAATTCAGTCCAATTTTATTTTCCTACTAACCAGAATCTACGAAAGCGAGCAGGTGTGACTATTTCTTGAATAATGTTTTGCACATCCATGACGGGAGTCGAACTTATGCTTTGGGAGTAGGTGGGATCTGTAGTCAGACCGCTTTACCACTAAACCACTTAGTTAGTTATAAGTCAGTGTTAACGAAATAAAGTAAGAACTTTCAATTGAAAGCTTGAGTAATTTATTTATTTTCATGTTATATACATACCAATGTAATGGAATTATTTAATCTGTTAATTTCCTTGTACAATTTTAAAATCTCAGTCACGTAACAGAGGTCAAATCACTACTAGTTCCTTCCTAGTTCGTTTCTAAGAATGTAGTTCCTACTGAATATGCGAAAATCCTTCAGAGTCTTTATTAGACAAGTTTTGATCATTAAAGTATCTACAATAAGATAACGTCCTATTTAGATTAAAATTATAAGTTTTTATTGAAATCACCTGACCAGGAAAGGCTGCGCCATATTGTTTCTACATCATGGCAGAATTAGATTAGATTAAGTAGAGAACATTTGAAGATGAAAATTACAATGAGGTTTTTCGTTGTTAAGATTGAAATTTGTTTTATGTGAAATTTTAATGAAGGACAAATTCTCATGCATTTGAATGTGGAGAGTATTTCATTAGTGACTTGATGATTCAACCCCGTATAAAATGCGTGAATACCAGTCAGAACCAGTCCTTACAGTCATCAGATATTTCCAGATATTTTGAAAACTGCTGAACTAGAAACTAGTTACTACCTTTCCTCAATCATTCGAATGTGATTACCTGTCAGAGTGTATGACAGACAATCAACCAACAACCAAAAGTTATTATCTAAAGTTTGAAAGTTATTTAACGTCCGTATATACGATGCACACTAGATGAAAAATTGCATGAACAGAAGCAATTTATGGAAATGTATACATTATTCATCCCCAAAATATCGTAAGCAATATAAATAACACCAAGGAAATATATCAACAGACATGCATTAAGAAAGCAATAATAATAATTCACTAATAATAATTATTCATCTTTTTGCAACATCGACAGAAGCAGTAAATTAAAACAGAATGGTATTAGACGTTATATTTTCCTTTACCGAATATGTTTATTAGTCAAAGGGAAAAGTATGTGTACATTTACAGAAACTAAAAACTTAAAATGGTTGGATATATTTTCTATTATGACAGCTTCTGCAGTTTATTTATCAGAGTTGAAGGGGTCGGTAATGAATCAGCATTATCTTCCTACCTATGCACGTATGTATGTATGTATGTATGTATGTATGTATGTATGTATGCATGCATGTTTGCATGTATGTATGTATGTATGTATGTATGTATGTATGTATGCATGCATGTTTGCATGTTTGTATGTATGTGTGTATGTATGTATGTATGTACGTACGTACGTACGTATGTATGTATGTGTGCGCGCGTGCGTGCGTACGTGAGTGCGTGTGTGAGTATCTATGTATGTATGTGTCACTAGTCCAAGTGTCATTTTTGTAAACCAAATGTACATTTGTATACTATTAGCTGAAAGTCCACTCTTAGCTTCAAATCCGCTCCTTTGTCTTTTTTCACTCTATTCCTTGGAAATATAGATATAAAAAGTTCCAAGTAAAGGAAATTAGAACATCTTTCAGTCTTCAGTTACTGTATAACAAGATTTCATTGTATTGCAAGCTTTTTACATGATATTTGACACTATCTCTAACAATGCTCTGTCTGTCTGTTTGTCTGTCTGTCTCATAACATTATTAACGTGCAGGGTATGTCTAATGCATAATGCATTGATGCACGCTTTTGCGTTAACACTGTTCACTGAGGGTATACATACTCAGTGGAAAGCCTATCTGGACCCTACTCTTCACGACTGAGCAAAAATGAATTGGAATATTTTTAAAAATAAATTATCATTAAAAAACATCTCCCTTCAGTTAAAAAGAATTCAGATAGCTATATGATCCAAGAATGTAAACAACTAGCAAGTGATTAAAAATGTATGGTTTTAAATGATAAAAATGTGTAGGGAAGAAGAAATACAAATTTCAAAAATAAGGCACAAGCAATCGATAATATACGCAGTAACAACTTTTATGTTAAGTGAAATTCATCAACAAATTTACTCTTAAATTAATAAGTTTAGTTCTGTACAGAAATTCCAATGACCATTTGAAAGGTGAAGCTTTTCTTTAGATACTCCTTAAAAGTAAAATGTTTAAATACTCCATGTTCTTTCGTTCTGAGTTTTTAGCTCTTTCTTTCTCTCCTCTCTCTCTCGCTGACATTGTACCATGGCGACGTCTTGTGTAATCCAACTTCGAATATTCTCCAATGATATGGCTGTTACGGTGTAATTTTTAGGAATTTTTAGAATGCATAATTTTTGGAGTTGTAATTTGAATTCATGTAATTTTAATAAAGTATGATTTTTGGAATTGTAATTTTCATTCACATAAGAAAGAAAACGATTGTTAGAATTTTTGTATTAATTGATTGTACAACAAAGCCATCAGTACTACAGCTATATCTTATAAAACAAATAGATGCTATTAGTCACTGTATGTTGTGGTTCTTCGCCAGCTTTATTATAAGACAACAGATGTATCTGATAAACTATATCCATTACAAGCTATGATTTAAGTATTCCCAGACATCGATGTAAACAAAAGTTAGTCAGGATCTGAGTGGAATTATTACGATGTAATTTTTTTCGGAATTTGTAGAATGTATGATGTTTGGAGTTGTAATTTGAATTCATATAATTTTAATTAAAGTATGCTTTTTGGAATTGTAATTTATATTGAAATAAGGAAGAAAATGATTGTTAGAATTTTGGTATTATCTGATTCTTCTATGGAGAGTTTAACAAAGCCATCAGCTATGTATTGTAAAATAAGTAGATGCTATTATTCATTGTAGTTCTACGCCAGCTTCATTATATGACAACAGATGTATCTAATAAACTATATCCATTACAAGCTATGATTCCTAGACATTGGTGTAAACAAAAACTAGTCAGGGTCTGAGTGTACAAGAGCGGTTCTGACGAAACCAGGTATCACTGAAGCATGAGGGTCATGCGTGATCCAAGGGTAAAATGAAGCTGAGATTGTAAGGCATGCCCTATTATGGCAAAGCCGACGTCTCGCAGAATAGAAATCGACTAAATATACCCTACGCCCCCAAAGCTTCGTTAAGAATTGCCGTACACTTAGACCACGACTTCCTGTTTTCCAGGTAAGAATAATGTAGTTAGTTATAGTTAAAGATTTTTCTGTGAAACACGTTTAGAGATTATTTCATTCGCCCCTGAAAAGCTTGTGACATTTTATTATTATTATTATTATGTAGTAGTAGTAGTAGTAGTAGTAGTAGTAGTATACAATATGAATGTTTAAATATAGTGTTTCTTGGACTGTTTAAATTTATTTAGAATTTGTGTTAATTTAAAATATTAAGCTTGGTTTTGTAGAAATGGTTTGCTACCAACTTCATGCTACAAATAATTTATTTAGAAATAAAAATACCTTCGGTATTACAGGAAATAATATTCTAGTTGAGAATTAAGATTTAATCAAATACATTGAAAATATAATTGGTATTGATTTGTAATATCTTACTCTTGAGTATTTTGACACTATTGGCAATTTATTTGACTTTTAATTCAGAAATACGGAAATCATAGAATTGTGTGAAGTTGGTTAGCTCTAATTAAATGAAACATTTTTATTATATATTTTAAATGAACTGTGTATAATCTGTCTTCTATATCAAGTATAGTTTGTTTAATTTTAATGAAAAATTGCCGTACACTTAGACCACGACTTCCTGTTTTCCAGTTCGATCCAGTGCCTCTTCGCACATATTAGCGATGTAACACCTATATCGCTAGAGTGACACCGCCTAAAAGGGGCCAGAATGACATCATCCTTCTCTCCCTCTCTTTCGATCGCCGTTTTCATTATTAAATTTCTATTGAATGACCTGACTATGATTGACTTCAATAAAGGTTTTTCTGTTAAGAAAAATTAACTAATATAAAAACAAAACAAAGAAAAGCTCACGCGATGCCATTTTTCTTTAATTTGGTAGAACAATGTATGCATTTGGCCCACTCATATACGAGACACAATTTAGCTGACCTAATGTCGAAAGAAAAAAAACTTATTAATAATCAAATATCTTGATAGAAAATAAAATGGAAACAGGCTACGGAATTTAGCGGAGACTTAAACAATCTGGAATATTATATTGAAAAATACAGAGTGCGAAAGAGGTCGTGATAAAGTTCAAATTTAAACAAAAAACTCTTTATCATGGTCATCCATTTAAGAAAGAAGTCAACCTTCTACTTTTGAAAATTGGTGTTGTTTTATAAAACAGAAACAACGAAGAAAAAAGTTGCTTTTCTTATATATTCTTGTTATCGTTAGAAACGTGTCCAAAAATAGCAGTTTATTATTCTGACATTTATGTGCATTTATATAAAGTGAAGCTAAGTTGTATTCCTTATTTGACACAAATTTTTGTTGTAATCAACCATAACAATTATTAATTTTACTAAGTACAAGGTTTTACTATAAATAAAAATCCTTTCGTTGTTATATATTCATTATTAAATAATTAACCAGTTGAAATTGGATAATTAATGACAATGTGTTGATAGAAAGAGAAATACTGACTTTAAAATATTCGGTGTTGAATAATAATTATGCACATTGTACAAATGTCATTTTCAATTAACAATTCATTGCAATCAGGAGTCAATGAGCCATTTACCTTTATTTTTTCTTTACTCCATACGCTGTGTTCCACTTGACACTTTTCAAGTATTCCGGTATCCATTTGTCTTGTCTTTCTTGGGCAAACCCTTTTCGAAGGAGCAGTTGGTAAGGATAGAAACTTCTTGACGGATACTTTTGGTCGCTTAAGGATATACTCTGCACTTCTAAAACATTTAATTGCAAATAGTTGCATTTAAATATTGTCTGTTTATTTATTTCTTAGCGAGCATTAAGTTTACGTTATAACCCTAAAAAACAACAACACCCCCGCCCCCCACCTCCCACAACAAAACAAAACAAAACAAAAAAAACCCCCAACAACAAACAAAACAACACAAAAGCAAAACAAAACAAAACAAAACAAACAAACGAAAAAGCCCACAAACCACACAAACTCTTATATATCCGTTATGCAAGGTTTATTCTATCCGGATGGGGTGGGGATGGGGCAGGGAAAACATTGTGAATATAGTACGAAATTGTCCAATGCTAAATGTATGATAATTTTAGGAATTGCCTGAAGTTTAGTGGCTTACAAGAATAACTACTTGATCAAGTATATTTAAAATATTAATTACATTTTAGAACAGAGTATCAATTTACTATTGTTACACGACAATTAATGTAGAATATCTTGTTAAAACTATGTCTTTGATAAAATATCAAATTATATTCATGAACTATAATGTCAAATAAATTGTCATTAGGGTTGCATTTTGAGTTTGTTGGGGCTTTATTCCCTGCATATGTTAACTCAAACTTACAAAAACTAGATTAGAAGACCTTGCAAGTGTGAATGCACCAGTAACTCTAACACGACTTAACATGATACCCAGGCGTAGTTCTCAGGCATACCATCTTGGACTATAACATGATTTAACACGATAGCAATGTGAGCTCCTCAAACATGTCATCTGCGATAATAACATAACATGATAGACACGTGTAGTCCTTGCACATATCATCTTGGTCTAACCTGCATACTAGTGTGCACTTTTGGAATACGTTTGTACCGTAGCATCGATTCATATCCAGCCCTGTGAGATGAATAAGTACTATTCATTTAGCCATCTGATCAACTGAACGAGAATTGTCGTAAACAAAGTGTATACAATAATTCATAAATAGTGGTATTACCCTGGGTCATATCAGTGAGCTAGATTAACCCCCCTCCCCTAATGTGTAGCACACCGTGGTATTTCAGGGTTCATTCATTAATTAGCTTCACATTTAGGACGTGTTAAAACGGTACAGCTGATATTTTTGTATGCATGAAGTACATGTATTTGATACGATAAATGTAGAAATACTCCAACTGGGATATACAATGTTCCGAGCTCAATGTTACCAATATCAGACGCATATATGAATATTATTGCTTGTAGGTGTTCGATTAAACGCAGCTGGTTTTTCCTTGCAAAAGCCAGCATTTACGGATGTATTTTTATGCTCAGAGATAAGCTTGACATTAACCACATGCTTCCTCTTTTAAAAACAGTCGCAACAACACTGGAATTTATGACGCTATATACACATCAGTTTGTATTCCTACATTTACAAATGCGTAGGTTCCTCTCTAAAGTTTCGTACTTTGCATAGGGTCTAATTTCTAATGAAAAAGAAATTTCCAAGTTTTCCTCACTGGCTATCTAATCAATTTAAAGACTTTTAAATCTTAGGCATTGTAAAAGGAACTTTTAATTCCCTTTATTTTGGCAGAAGATTAATGAGTGTAATTTAGGTTACAGAGTATTCTACTTGACCTAACTTCAGATGTGCATTATGAAAAAAGTGCTAGCTCTGCTTGATCATTTTCACCTCTTGAACTTCAAAGGTTAATTTGTAAAATACGATCATATAACTTATTTACTTTTGATTTATTTTGTGATTTAATCATTGCAATTTTAGAAGCTGGTATCGCATACTGTGGCAAAATTCGTTTTCCCATTCAAATACTTCCTACAGTTGGAGTACTTGGACTGGTTCAGTCTGATGTTTAATGCACACGTGAGCAGCCATTATGATCAGCTGTGTACTTTGATGATGCACTATTTCTACAACTACAATATGAAAAGAAATTTCATCCACAGTACATGAAAGGTACGTAGAGGCATTCTGTCCATTTTGCATGTTGCAAATGCAAACATCTTCATCTTACACCTGGCACCCTCTCAGAAGGACGTAATACCTTCGGAGTGACACCGTAAAGACTTTACCGTAAGCGTTTTACGACAATACCGATGCAATAGAAACTTGTATTCATAACAGTTTTCATGATGTTGACATGAGCCACAGCTGAGACATGTCAACATATAAATTGAACCACGACTACCGTAAGTTATATGGGAAAGTGGTTTTATATGACATTCTAGCCTTTTGATTTATGATAATATGTGTGATAAAAGGTGTTATAAAATTTCAAGCTGAATGACACCTGAATAAATCAAACCACAAATCTGAGGAAAAAAAATGGCATAATACTAGTTCAGGCTATATCATTTGTCATTCGGCTATACCCGCATAAGCGTTAATACTGCGAAATATAATGTTGTGCCTATTCTCACAAGCTTTATATATCACCAAGAATATTACACTCTTTATATATCTCAAAAGATATTACACGTTTTATCTGTCTCAACAACTGATACGACATAACTAACGTAGAAATTTAGAAAATATTTGCACCCGTATATCAGATATATTTTATATCTGTCCTTGTTTTTGTTTTTGGTTTTAAATAAAACGAAATCGCTCAGAAAAATCAGAAAGGTGTACACTTGAGGACAATTTTTTGTTGTTTGAAGTTACTCTTTTTAGCATTTTTACGACACATCCGAACTAATTGCATCTTTGTATTTAATATACCAGAGTCTACCATCTTGATCTTAAGATCTGAAGAGGAGAGGGGAAGAAAGGGAGAGAGAAGGAGCAGAAGAAATAGAAAAATAAAAAAGACAGTGGCTTAATACAGAAATACAAGTTTAAATAACATAGTTAAGGGCAGACGTGAGAAGTAAAGTAGTTCCAAAAGTGACATATCTACTATCATTTTTTCCCCTCAATGACACATTCAATATCTCGTTATGAAATATATAATAAGTAATGATAGGCATTCTCTCTTGTGAGTACATACTTCGGGAAAGGATGAAAATAGTTACAAACTTCAGCGTCATCCGTATTTACACGACGTCGCTAGATGTTGTCATAACAATCGTTCTCATGCCCCAATGTTCCACGGTCTTGTAATATTTTTTTCAACGACAAATATTAGCGATCATGAAATAACATTCATAATTCAAATGATAAGCACATTTAAACTGAAATTAATGCAGACAGTTTTGATTTATGTATTTTGGTAATCTTGGGAACAAAAATACTTTCGCTATTTGCGTCAATAAATTCTGTTTAAGTTCAAAGTTTGAGGACTAAAATACCGTTTCTTTAATTAGAAGTATTTTATTTCTGGTACGCATGCATCACTAGTCAATACATTTAGGTATATAAATTATAAATTATGGGTTTTAATTAACAAAAGCACGTGTTTTTCATATGTGTACTCTGTTGATAATAAATTTCTCTTTAAAAGAGCTACTGCGCATTAGCCTTAGAAGGCCAAATCAATAGTGAATTGTGAGGAGTAAAAGATGCACCAAGCTGCGAATCTTTACTACAAATCAATCGTAGAAAACACCAAATATCTTCTTTGTATTATACACTTCCGACAGGCCGCTCCGGTGGCAAAGTAGTTAAATCGTCCGCTTTGGATGCGGGAGGTCGTGGGTTCGATCCCCGGTCGAGTCATACCAAAGACTTATAAAAATGGTACTAACAGCTGCCTCGCTTGGCGCTCATCATTACGTGGTTAGTGTTAGGACTGGTCGGCCTGGTGTCAGGATAATGTGGCTGGGTGGGACATCATGCCACATGTCTGCGGCATGATGCCCCAGTGCTAGACATCACTATAAACTGCCACTCTGCAGACATCGTAGCGATATGACTGTAAAATTGTTAAAGCTACGTTAAAAATCCAAATCACACACACACACATACACTTCCAACAAACATCGGTAATCGTTTCAGGTTGGAAAACGTAAAAGAAATTATTAATACTGTATGTACTCTCTTATAAGTCGAGGCAAACTGCAAAAAAACAAAGATCCTAGTCTGCCGTAGCATAACACGCCTGCAGATCAGGGTCTGTGTTGTTTGTTCTGTTGAGTACATCACTCTGGGTCCGTGCAGTTTTGTAGTTCAACTCGTCTTATACGCGAGTACATACAGTACTTCTTTTAAAGCGATCGAACATTTCAGATGTTAGAAATAAATAAAAAGTAAAACAATACAATATGGAAGTGTGTAGAAGTCAGCATGGCTACTGTTTTGAGGAGAGATTGGTATAGCAGCAGTTGCTTTAGCATGTATCATCCCACGGATCTTAACTCTGCTAGGAGTTGTGGCCAAAGTTTTTGTAAGAATTAACTTATATACAGCAGAGTTTTAAAACCTGATGAGATAGTTACATCTATCATCAGCTAGTTAAACCGCATCGATGATATGGTGCGTATGACTATAAGCAATAACAAATTTATTCATGAGGAATTTAATTTTATAATTACCTTGTATAAACATGCAAGCTTTTGTAAACGTTTTTAGAATACTACAGCAAAACATGTGTCTACTGTTGAGTCCGTAATGGTATGTTTCACTTCCAAATCTGAGTAACACCCTATATTTCTTGATGGATGTTAAGATTCATGTATATTCTACATTTGTGTCTGTCTGTGAGTGTGTGTTTGTGTGCGTGTGTCTGTCAGAGAGAGAGAGAGAGAGAGAGAGAGAGAGAGAGAGAGAGAGTCTGCATGAGCTATTTATTTGCATTTATATATTTATATTTTTTAATATAGACCAATATAGACCGTGCAAAAGAAGAGCCCGGACAGCTAAAAAAATATGCCTAACTCCCTTAACGAAAACAGCAGTAAAATAACGTGAATAACACTATGATAAGGGCCATTAGAACGACTGATCTATTATGGATTGGGGTGATGACAAATGTTATATGTTGAGGTCGAGTGATGAAAAAGAGAAACGAAAAAGAAGTTACCTTGGAACAAATCTATAAAAGGATATTGCTGACGAATTAGACACTTGCATAAAACATACGGATACAGCATTCATGATTTGAAACAAAAGAGATGCAGCTAAAATTTAAAAAGACTGGAATTACGTGGTAATATTGATAGATTTAAACTCTAAGTAAAAAAATAAAACAATAGAGTGGCAGCTAACAGAGAAGTAGACACAGCAATGAACATAAATAATCTTGCATTTAGCCTTAGAATCCATACATTAAAAGAGAATATCGATATGTACAAAAAGTAGATTGTAGCCAAATCAGGCTAAGGCCAGGATGTATAATGCTTTTTATGCAAAGGGCCATGTCAAAAGTATCGGTAGAATATCATTATGCCAGCAAGTAGATGCACTTTGTTTGTCAGACGATCGGTAGTTTACCTAAACTTGGTATGTTCAAGTCTCAAATTACACATGTGAGCTTAGGTGAAATTAATCAAATTAAATCAACATTTACTTAACACATTATACTTGATAGGTCATTCGCAGCTATGATATGCTATTAAAATAAAGAAGTCGGGTTTTTATACAGTTTTGTTCACTGGTACATTGAAAAATAAAGAAAAAATTAAATTCTATTGGATCACGGGTAAAAACCAATTTGTTGCTTAAAAGATGGGGTTTAAAGAACAATCTAATATTTGCATCTTAAATGAATAAAGTATATATTGTCTAAAAGATAACAGTATTTTAGATATCACTTTAGAAATATCGGAATTGACTCTTGTTCTTCTTGAATCACACTCAGCAGCAGTAATAAAGTGTGATATAGCTTATTTATTATTATTTAATGGTAAAGCAGCAGTAACCGTTGGCGGGGTAGTTGTGTGTGTGTGTGTGTGTGTGTGTGCGCGCGCGCGTGCGTGCGTGCGTGCGTGCGTGCGTGTGTGTGTGTGTGTGTGTGTGATATTTGGATTTTTAACGTAGCGTTAAAAATTTTTTAGTCATATCGCTACGATGTCATCAGTGTGGAAGTTTATAGTGATGTCAAGCACTGGGTCGTCATGCCACAGACATGTAAAATCATGTTCCACCCAGTCACATTATCCTGACACCAGTCCTAAAACTAACCCCTTAATGCTAAGCGCCTAGCGAGACAGATGTTAGTACCATTTTTGTAAGTCTTTGGTATCACTCGGCCGGGGTTCGAAGCCGCAACCCACTGCATTCGAGGTGGACGCTCTAACCACTTAGGCCACCGGAGCGGTATTTGGCAGGGCAGTAGCCAATAGTCTTGTATTCACAGGAAACAATTCTCGATTAATATTATTTGATCATAATGGGACTGATGAAGGTAGAATCGTACATAATAAGACCACTGAAGACTTACAGAGGAAAACTAGCAGAGTTCAACAAGAACAAAGCAATGGCACCTGACGTCATGAATGAAAGATGGAGAAAACATGGTTTGGTTACCCAGTACATTAATACTTTGGACGATGTTTTTGCTGTACTACTTAAGAGATCCAAGACAAGCTAACGTTCGTGATTCTTCCAGCCTTCTGATAAACAACCAAATATTTGTACGTGTTTATCGAGCTTGTAATAGGTGTTGTTGCCGATTAGTTAAGGTTAGTAACAATTTTCTTCAAGTTAGTTTTTGTTACCTATCGATAGCAAGGATGATAACGTATATCAAAACAAGATTCCTTACAGAGACCATCAAATACCACAGGGTGTTAAGCATCTTAATCTGACATATGATTATCTTGCACATACTTTCAGATACCGCTCCGGTGGCCTAATGGTTAGAGCGTCCGCCTCGGATGCGGGAGGTCGCGGGATCGAACCCCGGCCGGGTCAAACCAAAGACTTTAAAAAATGGTACTAGCAGCTGCCTCACTTGGCGCTCAGCATTAAGAGGTTAGTGTTAGGACTGGTCGGCCTGGTGTCAGGATAATGTGACTGAGTGGGACATCATGCCACATGTCTGCGGCATGATGCCCCAGTGCTAGACTTCACTATAAACTGTCACACTGCAGACATCGTAGCGATATGACTGAAAAATTGTTAAAGCTACGTTAAAAATCTAAATCACACACACACACACACACACACACACACACACACACACACTTTCAGTAGTTTAAAACTGAACACAATTTACAAGTAATTTACTTAGGATGTACCTAGATTATCTTGTTAAAGGCTGTTACCTACATTATGACAAGGAGAGAAATTCGAATAATTTTTAAAAACAAAACAGAACTTTTATCCGACGTTTTAATGATCTAGTGGAAAGAATCTCATCACATGATTATATGTGTTATTACAAAAATGTGAAAAGACGGTTTGTACTAGATTTGATTGAAAGAGAAAACACGCATTTTTCGTTGAATATGGTGTTATCATCTACCCGTCGTCTATGCACACAAAAAATTACAACAAATAATGTCTTTTCAGAGACGACAATGCAACTGTGATGGACCCAGGTGATAAATTAGACAAATGTTTGGAGTTTGTAGGGCACTTAAAACAGTTTCTGATAGATGCTGTACTTATTCGATATTGGTTCAGTTGAATTTACCAAAAGTACAGTTTCAGGTTCTTACATCTATGCATTGCCTCTCACAGATTCAACTTTAGGACAAGAAAAATTTAGCACAAACATAAAGTCATTGATCAATCCTAAAAGTTTTAAGAATAAATGCTAAACCTATTACAAGTTCGAGTTTGAATTGTTGTTTTTTTATCAGCACCTCACTACAATTTTCAAGACATTAAATAATCATTTTGATTTTAAAAATCAATCAAATCTAATTCTTATTCAACAATTGTACATTTCCGGCCCTTTTTGTGACTTTCGACATTTTGACCTTTTACTGATATTTAAAATTGTATCAAAAGTCTGTTTGCTCACTTTAGTCTGTCAATCCACATGTAACAGCAATTGAGGAGCCTATAGGAGATTCGAAAGGCTAGGAGCTTTGGATGTAATTCAACTTTTAGTCGTAGCAAAACAAGACCTCAAATAATTACTGTCTCTCGTTAGTTTTGCATCACTTGCAATCTGAAACAGTATCAATTTAAGTCTCTTGCCACCTATCCAAATCTCAGACTAAAAATTTACATATCAAGAATTCAGTCCAATTTTATTTTCCTACTAACCAGAATCTACGAAAGCGAGCAGGTGTGACTATTTCTTGAATAATGTTTTGCACATCCATGACGGGAGTCGAACTTATGCTTTGGAGTAGGTGGGATCTGTAGTCAGACCGCTTTACCACTAAACCACTTAGTTAGTTATAAGTCAGTGTTAACGAAATAAAGTAAGAACTTTCAATTGAAAGCTTGAGTCATTTATTTATTTTCATGTTATATACATACCAATGTAATGGAATTATTTAATCTGTTAATTTCCTTGTACAATTTTAAAATCTCAGTCACGTAACAGAGTTCAAATCACTACTAGTTCCTTCCTAGTTCGTTTCTAAGAATGTAGTTCCTACTGAATATGCGAAAATTCTTCAGAGTCTTTATTAGACAAGTTTTGATCATTAAAGTATCTACAATAAGATAACGTCCTATTTAGATTAAAATTATAAGTTTTTATTGAAATCACCTGACCAGGAAAGGCTGCGCCATATTGTTTCTACATCATGGCAGAATTAGATGAGATTAAGTAGAGAACATTTGTAGATGAAAATTACAATGAGGTTTTTCGTTGTTAAGATTGAAATTTGTTTTATGTGAAATTTTAATGAAGGACAAATTCTCATGCATTTGAATGTGGAGAGTATTTCATTATTGACTTGATGATTCAACCCCGTATAAAATGCGTGAATACCAGTCAGAACCAGTCCTTACAGTCATCAGATATTTCCAGATATTTTGAAAACTGCTGAACTAGAAACTAGTTACTACCTTTCCTCAATCATTCGAATGTGATTACCTGTCAGAGTGTATGACAGACAATCAACCAACAACCAAAAGTTATTATCTAAAGTTTGAAAGTTATTTAACGTCCGTATATACGATGCACACTAGATGAAAAATTGCATGAACAGAAGCAATTTATGGAAATGTATACATTATTCATCCCCAAAATATCGTAAGCAATATAAATAACACCAAGGAAATATATCAACAGACATGCATTAAGAAAGCAATAATAATAATTCACTAATAATAATTATTCATCTTTTTGCAACATCGACAGAGGCAGTAAATTAAAACAGAATGGTATTAGACGTTATATTTTCCTTTGCCGAATATGTTTATTAGTCAAAGGGAAAAGTATGTGTACATTTACAGAAACTAAAAACTTAAATGGTTCGATATATTTTCTATTATGACAGCTTCTGCAGTTTATTTATCAGAGTTGAAGGGGTTGGTAATGAATCAGCATTGTCTTCCTACCTATGCACGTATGTATGTATGTATGTATGTATGTATGTATGTATGTATGTATGTGTGTGTGTATGTATGTATGTATGTATGTATGTATGTATGTATGTTTGCATGTTTGTATGTATGTGTGTATGTATGTATGTATGCACGTATGTATGTATGTATGTATGTACGTACGTACGTATGTATGTATGTGTGCGCGCGTGCGTGCGTACGTGAGTGCGTGTGTGAGTATCTATGTATGTATGTGTCACTAGTCCAAGTGTCATTTTTGTAAACCAAATGTACATTTGTATACTATTAGCTGAAAGTCCACTCTTAGCTTCAAATCCGCTCCTTTGTCTTTTTTCACTCTATTCCTTGGAAATATAGATATAAAAAGTTCCAAGTAAAGGAAATTAGAACATCTTTCAGTCTTCAGTTACTGTATAACAAGATTTCATTGTATTGCAAGCTTTTTACATGATATTTGACACTATCTCTAACAATGCTCTGTCTGTCTGTTTGTCTGTCTGTCTCATAACATTATTAACTTGCAGGGCATGTCTAATGCATAATGCATTGATGCACGCTTTTGCGTTAACACTGTTCACTGAGGGTATACATACTCAGTGGAAAGCCTATCTGGACCCTACTCTTCACGACTGAGCAAAAATGAATTGGAATATTTTTAAAAATAAATTATCATTAAAAAACATCTCCCTTCAGTTAAGAAGAATTCAGATAGCTATATGATCCAAGAATGTAAACAACTAGCAAGTGATTAAAAATGTATGGTTTTAAATGATAAAAATGTGTAGGGAAGAAGAAATACAAATTTCAAAAATAAGGCACAAGCAATCGATAATATACGCAGTAACAACTTTTATGTTAAGTGAAATTCATCAACAAATTTACTCTTAAATTAATAAGTTTAGTTCTGTACAGAAATTCCAATGACCATTTGAAAGGTGAAGCTTTTCTTTAGATACTCCTTAAAAGTAAAATGTTTAAATACTCCATGTTCTTTCGTTCTGAGTTTTTAGCTCTTTCTTTCTCTCCTCACTCTCGCTGACATTGTACCATGGCGACGTCTTGTGTAATCCAACTTCGAATATTCTCCAATGATATGGCTGTTACGGTGTAATTTTTAGGAATTTTTAGAATGCATAATTTTTGGAGTTGTAATTTGAATTCATGTAATTTTAATAAAGTATGATTTTTGGAATTGTAATTTTCATTCACGTAAGAAAGAAAACGATTGTTAGAATTTTTGTATTAATTGATTGTACAACAAAGCCATCAGTACTACAGCTATATCTTATAAAACAAATAGATGCTATTAGTCACTGTATGTTGTGGTTCTTCGCCAGCTTTATTATAAGACAACAGATGTATCTGATAAACTATATCCATTACAATCTATGATTTAAGTATTCCCAGACATCGATGTAAACAAAAGTTAGTCAGGATCTGAGTGGAATTATTACGATGTAATTGTTTCGGAATTTGTAGAATGTATGATGTTTGGAGTTGTAATTTGAATTCATATAATTTTAATTAAAGTATGCTTTTTGGAATTGTAATTTATATTGAAATAAGGAAGAAAATGATTGTTAGAATTTTGGTATTATCTGATTCTTCTATGGAGAGTTTAACAAAGCCATCAGCTATGTATTGTAAAATAAGTAGATGCTATTATTCATTGTAGTTCTACGCCAGCTTCATTACATGACAACAGATGTATCTAATAAACTATATCCATTACAAGCTATGATTCCTAGACATTGGTGTAAACAAAAACTAGTCAGGGTGTGAGTGTACAAGAGCGGTTCTGACGAAACCAGGTATCACTGAAGCATGAGGGTCATGCGTGATCCAAGGGTAAAATGAAGCTGAGATTGTAAGGCATGCCCTATTATGGCAAAGCCGACGTCTCGCAGAATAGAAATCGACTAAATATACCCTACGCCCCCAAAGCTTCGTTAAGAATTGCCGTACACTTAGACCACGACTTCCTGTTTTCCAGGTAAGAATAATGTAATTAGTTATAGTTAAAGATTTTTCTGTGAAACACGTTTAGAGATTATTTTATCCGCCCCTGGAAAGCTTGTGACATTTTATTATTATAATTGTTATTATTATTATTATTATTATTATTATTATTATTAATAGTAGTAGTAGTAGTAGTAGTAGTAGTAGTAGTAGTAGTATACAATATGAATGTTTAAATATAGTGTTTCTTGGACTGTTTAAATTTATTTAGAATTTGAATTAATTTAAAATATTAAGCTTGGTTTTGTAGAAATGGTTTGCTACCAACTTCATGCTACAAATAATTTATTTAGAAATAAAAATACCTTCGATATTACAGGAAATAATATTCTAGTTGAGAATTAAGATTTAATCAAATACATTGAAAATATAATTGGTATTGATTTGTAATATCTTACTCTTGAGTATTTTGACACTATTGGCAATTTATTTGACTTTTAATTCAGAAATACGGAAATCATAGAATTGTGTGAAGTTGGTTAGCTCTAATTAAATGAAACATTTTTATTATATATTTTAAATGAACTGTGTATAATCTGTCTTCTATATCTAGTATAGTTTGTTTAATTTTAATGAAAAATTGCCGTACACTTAGACCCCGACTTCCTGTTTTCCAGTTCGATCCAGTGCCTCTTCGCACATATTAGCGATGTAACACCTATATCGCTAGAGTGACACCGCCTAAAAGGGGCCAGAATGACATCATCCTTCTCTCCCTCTCTTTCGATCGCCGTTTTCATTATTAAATTTCTATTGAATGACCTGACTATGATTGTTTTCAATAAAGGTTTTTCTGTTAAGAAAAATTAACTAATATAAAAACAAAACAAAGAAAAGCTCACGCGATGCCATTTTTCTTTAATTTGGTAGAACAATGTCTGTATGCATTTGGCCCACTCATATACGAGACACAATTTAGCTGACCTAATGTCGAAAGAAAAAAAAATTATTAATAATCAAATATCTTGATAGAAAATAAAATGGAAACAGCCTACGGAATTTAGCGGAGACTTAAACAATCTGGAATATTATATTGAAAAATACAGAGTGCGAAAGAGGTCGTGATAAAGTTCAAATTTAAACAAAAAACTCTTTATCATGGTCATCCATTTAAGAAAGAAGTCAACCGTCTACTTTTGAAAATTGGTGTTGTTTTATAAAACAGAAACAATGAAGAAAAAAGTTGCTTTTCTTATATATTCTTATTATCGTTAGAAACGTGTCCAAAAATAGCAGTTTATTATTCTGACATTTATGTGCATTTATATAAAGTGAAGCTAAGTTGTATTCCTTATTTGACACAAATTTTTGTTGTAATCAACCATAACAATTATTAATTTTACTAAGTACAAGGTTTTACTATAAATAAAAATCCTTTCGTTGTTATATATTCATTATTAAATAATTAACCAGTTGAAATTGGATAATTAATGACAATGTGTTGATAGAAAGAGGAATACTGACTTTAAAATATTCGGTGTTGAATAATAATTATGCACATTGTACAAATGTCATTTTCAATTAACAATTCATTGCAATCAGGAGTCAATGAGCCATTTACCTTTATTTTTTCTTTACTCCATACGCTGTGTTCCACTTGACACTTTTCAAGTATTCCGGTATCCATTTGTCTTGTCTTTCTTGGGCAAACCCTTTTCAAAGGAGCAGTTGGTAAGGATAGAAACTTCTTGACGGATACTTTGGGTCGCTTAATAATATACTCTGCACTTCTAAAACATTTAATTGCAAATAGTTTCATTTAAATATTGTCTGTTTATTTATTTCTTAGCGAGCATTAAGTTTACGTTATAACCCTAAAAAACAACAACACCCCCGCCCCCCACCTCCCCCAACAAAACAAAACAAAACAAAAAAACCCCCCAACAACAAACAAAACAACACAAAAACAAAACAAAACAAAACAAAACAAACAAACGAAAAAGCCCACAAACCACACAAACTATTATATATCCGTTATGCAAGGTTTATTCTATCCGGATGGGGTGGGGATAGGGCAGGGAAAACATTGTGAATATAGTACGAAATTGTCCAATGCTAAATGTATGATAATTTTAGGAATTGCCTGAAGTTTAGTGGCTTACAAGAATAACTACTTGATCAAGTATATTTAAAATATTAATTACATTTTAGAACAGAGTATCAATTTACTATTGTTACACGACAATTATTGTAGAATATCTTGTTAAAACTATGTCTTTGATAAAATATCAAATTATATTCATGAAATATAATGTCAAATAAATTGTCATTAGGGTTGCATTTTGAGTTTGTTGGGGCTTTATTCCCTGTATATGTTAACTCAAACTTACAAAAACTAGATTAGAAGACCTTGCAAGTGTGAATGCACCAGTAACTCTAACACGACTTAACATGATACCCAGGCGTATTTCTCAGGCATACCATCTTGGACTATAACATGATTTAACACGATAGCAATGTGAGCTCCTCAAACATGTCATCTGCGATAATAACATAACATGATAGACACGTGTAGTCCTTGCACATATCATCTTGGTCTAACCTGCATACTAGTGTGCACTTTTGGAATACGTTTGTACCGTAGCATCGATTCATATCCAGCCCTGTGAGATGAATAAGTACTATTCATTTAGCCATCTGATCAACTGAACGAGAATTGTCGTAAACAAAGTGTATACAATAATTCATAAATAGTGGTATTACCCCGGGTCATATCAGTGAGCTAGATTAACCCCCCTCCCCTAATGTGTATACACCGTGGTATTTCAGGGTTCATTCATTAATTAGCTTCACATTTAGGACGTGTTTAAACGGTACAGCTGATATTTTTGTATGCATGAAGTACATGTATTTGATACGATAAATGTAGAAATACTCCAACTGGGATATACCATGTTCCGAGCTCAATGTTACCAATATCAGACGCATATATGAATATTATTGCTTGTAGGTGTTCGATTAAACGCAGCTGGTTTTTCCTTGCAAAAGCCAGCATTTACGGATGTATTTTTATGCTCAGAGATAAGCTTGACATTAACCACATGCTTCCTCTTTTAAAAACAGTCGCAACAACACTGGAATTTATGACGCTATATACACATCAGTTTGTATTCCTACATTTGCAAATGCGTAGGTTCCTCACTAAAGTTTCGTACTTTGCATAGGG
>JAECUM010050129.1:0-22196 GCA_016617855.1 Megalonaias nervosa | reverse complement strand
CTACTGCCAAATCTGTTGGGAATAGGCCGAGGACTAACATTACCAGGAACAAGGAGGTGATACCTTCCATGGCCGCGTTAAGTAACTTTGATATACTTTATAAGCTAAAAAAGTAAAACATTTCCGTGGAGTTTATTCTAAAGATAAACTAAGTCATGTTCCCGATGGCTCGTGTGTGATAAATATACAAGATTTCAATGACGGATCTGGCACACATTGGGTAGCAGTCTACGGCAATAATTATTTTGACTCATTTGGACTTCCACCAAGTGACGCAATAAAAAAATACATGTCCAAATATAAAATAATAAATTATTCGTCTAATCAAATTCAGCCTGTTGGAACTTCTGCTTGTGGATACTATTGCATGTTGTTTATTAAACAAATGTCCCAGCCTAAATTTAATTTTTTAAAATTTATTTTACAGTTTGACAAGCAACCCTCTCACGCTAATGATAAAATTGCAATTAATTTTGTATAAACGTACAAATATAAAATGTCAACATATTGTATCAAGTGTAACACTAAAACAGAAAATAAAGATGAAACAGCAGAAAAAAAAAATAGTAGAATAATGCTAAAAAGTATTTGTGCAATCTGCGGAAAAAGAAAAAGTATGTTTTTAAAGAAATTATCACCAGCAATATCATTGCCAACAACAAAGTTGTCCGGAGCGAGTTGTCCTGACAAGATTATTTTAGTAGATGATTAATAAATAATGATATGCGAGTGCGATTGTGATAGAGATCTCTGTCTTGAGCAAAATAAAATTGTTACATACTGTCAACAATGCAACAACAGATAAGTAATTGGAACAGGTGTAGATATACATAAATTGATTGGCAAATTACCAAAACCAAAAGGCGGTTGGACATTGCCAGGCCATAAATATACTGGACCTTATGATCCGCTGGACAGACAGTTGGACGAGAACGATAATCTGCTGCCAGGACAAGAGCGTTACAATCAAATTGATGAAATAGCAATGCGTCATGATATCTGCTATCGTGATAACGAACAGGATAAGCACGGCTGCGATAAAATAATGTTAGACGAACTTCGTGATATGAAACCTGTAAATATGCGGGAGCGATTTGACCGAAGGCTTGTACAGGGATTTATTGGAGCAAAATATAAATTAGGACTCGATAGGTATGATGATCTAGCGTCAGAGCTACACAAACCTAAAAAAATAGTTTACACGACGTAAAGTTGTCGCAAATGCCGCTGACGATATCTGGGCAATAGATTTAGTTGATGTGTCAGGCCTTAGTAAATTTAACAATAATACAAGATATCTTTTAATTTTGTAGATTTTTTTTAATATGCTTTTAGTGTACCAGTTTCGGATAAAACTGGAACGTCAATAACTGATGAGTTAAAACAGGTCATCGTTGGTACAGGAAGAAAACCAAACAGAATCTGGACCGGTCACGGAGCAGAACTTTTTAATAAAATATTTGAGCAGTTCTTGGAACAAAATAACATGAAAAAATATGTCACTGGAAATGAAGGTAAGAGCGTTGTCGTCGAGCGATTTAATCGTACACTAAACGAATAAATCAACAAATATTTGACAGCCAAAAGCACTAATATATACATTGACAATCTACAGAAAATTGTTGACGAATATAATAACACGAAGCACCGAACCACAAGGATGTCGCCGAACCATGCAAATAAAAATCCGATTCTAGCAAATGAAAATATGTACCGAAGACGTAAATTTAAAGTTGGTGAAAAAGTTAGAATTTCTCTGACGAAAAAAACATTTGAGAAAGGATTTGCTCAAAACTGGAGCGAAGAAGTACTTGTTGTTGATAAAGTACTTTTAACAATACCAGTGACATATGCGTTAAAAGATCTGGCTGGAGAACCTATAACTGGCAGTTTTTATGAACAAGAACTTCAGAAAACAGAACAAGATATATTCGTTATTGAAAAAGTTATTAGGAAGCGCGGCAACAAAAGTTTAGTTAAATGGCGCAGGTATAGCAATAAATTTATTAGTTGGGTGCCAAATCAGTCAATTTTGAAATAAATATTTGTTTGTACTTCATAAGTACAGATTTACATTTGACCGGTCTACACAAGGAAATTAAATGTAACTTTCTTGCATTATCGACTGGCATTAAATTGAGAATTTTAGCAAAAGTAAAATCATATTTTATGCTCCTTTGCTGGCCAGTTATTTTTATATTTATAAATGGTTTTATAAGTTGCCAAAATATTTGTTGTTCGGCAACAGTAATATTAAATTTTATTATTTTTTTAGTGATATTATATTTAACATTATATCGTCTTGTTGTCGGTCTGCTGTAATATTTTTTGTCAACAACGTGTACTACTTCATCTTCATCGTCATTATTAAATAAAATATCATCTTCGCTATAGCCAGCAGATTTATCTAAATTTCTTGCTGTAAAATTGTTGTTAGTGATCTTATCACTTGCAATTGTATTGTCGACGACAGCGTAGTCGGCATATATTTCAGCAAGTCTCTTCATTAAGTTCATATAATATAATCTAACTTATAATAGTAAATGAACAATAAGATAAAATATCATCAAAAAGTTAATATATTAAATTACAATGAACTGGCCGAGGCAGTTCAAAAATGTCTGTCGGGCTGTAATACTTCTGTTGACGTTATTGTGATGCAGGGTGACTTTAATAAAATACTTCTAACAGCAGCAGAAAAAATAGATTTAATAATAGTGCATTTATAACACTAAAATTTGATGAAGATGATATTTTGATGTTTGCCCATAAATGTCTTAAAAAGACCGTATTAAGAAACATACTTGAAAATAAATCTATGAAAGGTCGATATTGACGTTGCTGATTTGGTTTTGCCGTCAGCTACAAATTGTACTGCACGAGAATCAATTTTATGATATTTTCCAGCAGCTGTTATTGACTTAAATGTCATTTTTCCCCAGCTTCTAAATTTGTTGAGGTAATTGCTTTTGGATTTTTAAAACTATTAGCGTCGCCAACGCCTCCACGTCGTGTGTTGTCTCTTTGTGTTACTAAATCTAAATTTTCTAGACGATTGTCTGTCTTGATATTGCTAATCTGATCAATAATTAAATCATTTGGAATAGTGCCGTTAAAAGTTTCATAAATAAATCTATGTGACATATAATTAACTTGATCAGTTTTAGTTCCACGTACCAACATCCGTAAATAACCAAACTTATTCAACCTTCCAACAATTTGTTTTTGTTTTTCTATTTTGAATAATCCCTTTGTCATTAACGTCATACAGATCAAATACTGGGTGACGTTGAAATTCGTCCTGCAAAAACAAATTTTCAATATTATCATCAGTAACTGAACCATTTACTCTGTAAACTCGCTGTCCTTCTGGAATATCTCCACAAAACAAATTATAAATAAAATCGTTTCTAAACATTTCAGTCCTATCTGTATTATCTCCCTTTACACTAATCTTATAACCAGCTGGCGTTAATTTACCAAAAGGTCGTCCGTATCTGACATGAATAACCGAACCAAGTGCATTTCCAGCGTACTCGTTATACTTTGGGTGGACCTGATATTCTTCCTGTTCCTCTGCTGTTATATTTTCTGACATTATACTTATAAATAATTTATATTTCTAATTGAAAAATAAATAAAAACCAATTAAATATAAAAATATTATATATAATGTTAAAAATGCGAGATATTGCCAAAAAGAGCCTTATAAAAGCAGAAAAAATTGCTACGGCATTTTCTGGCTATGATAAAAGTTATAAATTTGATAATCAAAATGTTTTAGCAAATTTTAACTCCACAAATTTATTTCATCTTTTACAGTCGATTGTGACGCAAGAACTTGCAGTTCACAAAAGTATCAAGTTAATAATGCAGTATCATGTAATTTTATCAAAGTTACGTGCAATCGAAAAAGATGTACTTGATATAATTTTTGAAAATACAAATTTCGACAGCGAAATTGCCGAACCATATTTAACAGCTATATCACGAAAAATATTAACTGGAACAAATATTGCCACAGTTGCCAATGAAATACACCAAGAAATTAACAAGAAGCTTGAGGAATTTACCACATCAGGATCAGGTTGGAAATTTGAGATGATTACAGAGGTTTTATTTCACACAATGAAATATAACGTACTTTGCTGTAGTTCTTAAGTTGATCTCCCTCAAAAAATTAAAAACAAAAAATGTATAAATGTCTAAAACGGCGACAATGAGTGTTTCCGTTGGGCAATTTTGTCTGCAAGACATCCTCAAAATTGTAATTCCAACCAAGTTGAAAAAATATTTGACGTACAGAAACGAATTGGATTTTGACGGAATAACTTTTCCAGTGGCAGAAAATCAGATACCAAAGTTTGAAAAACAAAAAATATTTAAGTAAACGTTTTCGGACTAGATGAGCGAGAAAATGTTTACCCGAGATACATCTCAGCGACTGCTACGCAGTTGACAATAAATTTGTTATTTTATAAAGGACATTATTGCTGGATAAAAAACTTTAACGGGTTAGTTGGCAGACAGTATAATAAAGATAAAAATAAGAAATATTTCTGTTGCAGATGTTTACATGGTTTTTCTAGCGATGGAAAACTGCAAGAGCATGTTAAATATTGTGTTAATGTTCAAAAAATAACAATGCCAACAGAGAAAGAAAAAGTATTAAAATTTAAAAATTATAATCATAAGCTAAGTATTCCGTTTGTTATTTATGCAGATTTTGAGTGTCTACTTGTTTCTGTGGCTGGCACAGAAAATAATCCAAATATATCGAGTACAAGAAAAATACAACAACATGTTCCTTGCGTGGTTTCCTACAAAGTAGTTTGTTGTGCTAATGATAAAATGTCTGCTCCAGTAAAGTTATATCAAGGCGAATCTGAAAGTCCGGCCGTGTGGCTGCTAAAAAATCTCATGGATGAAGTTAATAAAATTTCCAACAGCTTATTCAAAACAGCTCCAATGAAAATAACATCCAAACAACAACTTGATTTTGATAATGCAGTTAATTGTCATATTTGTGAAAAATCCCCAGATAACGACAAAGTGCGCGATCACTGTCATCTGACCAGTCAGTATCGCAGGGCAGCTCATAACAACTGTAATTTAAAATTCCATGTGCCTGATTTTATTCCAGTTGTTCTACATAATTTTCGTGGTTATGATAGTCATATCATTGTAGAAGCTTTTGGCAATGAGGAAATTAAATCTAAACTAAACACTATAAAATGTATTCCAAACAATTTTGAAAAGTATATGTCAGTTACTCTTGGCAAATTACGTTTCATTGACAGTCTGCAATTTATGGCAGCATCATTAGATGAACTTGTAAAAGGTTGCAGCAGTTTCAATAATCTAAAATGTTGCTTTGGTGAAAACTACGTCGATCTGACAAAAAAGGTATTTTTCCTTACGAATACCTAGACGATTGGAGCAGATTTGATGAAATTTCTCTGCTTGGGAAAGACAAGTTTTATTCACAGCTAAAAGGCGAAGGTATATCAGATGGTGAATATAGTTATGCACAAGATATTTGGAGTAAATTTGGTTGTAAAACATTTGGTGATTATCATGATTTATGTTTGAAAACAGATGTATTATTGTTAGCTGATGTTTACGAGAGTTTTCGTCGAGTTAGTCATGAATATTATGGATTAGATCCTTGTTGGTATTATTCCGCTCCAGGACTATCCTGGGACGCTCTGCTAAAAACAAGTAAGATAGAACTGGATCTTTTAACTGACATTGATGTGTTTAATTTTATTGAAAACGGTATCAGAGGCGGAATTAGCGTGATATCGAAGAAGTACGCGGTAGCTAATAATAAATATCTAATAAATTATAATCCCAATAAACCATCTAATTATATTATTTATCTGACTATATTAATTTATAAGGCCGGGCAATGTCAGAGTCAATGCCGTGCTGTGGATTTCATTGGATAACTCCAGATCAATTTCTTAGTGAAACTGAAAAAAATCTTCCAAAAGATATCAGTTATTTTGTTGAAGTTGATCTCGATTATCCTGAGCCACTTCACAACCTACATAACGATTATCCGTTTTGTGCAGAGTCGACAGTAATAGACTATAGTTTATTATCACATGAACAACAGGTAGCGACAGCAGCAAAAAATTCGATTGTTAATAAGCTAGTTCCAAACTTACTGGGTAAGAAGAATTATGTGATGCACTACAGAAACCTAAAACAAGCAGTGGACCACGGCTTAGTCTTAAAGACAATTCATCGCGTGTTAAAATTCAAACAATCTCGTTGGATGGCAGATTACATTGATTTAAATTCCCTAACTTCGCGCAACTTCTAGGACTGAATTTGCGAAAAACTTCTTTAAACTTATGAACAAGTCCGTATTTGGCAAGACAATGGAGAATATTCGAAAACGCGTAAATATTGAGATTGTAAACGACATAAATCGCAGGAATAAATTAGTTAATGATGACGGTTTTGTCAGTATGAAAATATTTAATGAAAATCTTGTTGCAATACAGCGACGAAAGACAAATTTAAAGTTAAATAAGCCTATTTACGTTGGTGCGTCGGTATTGGACATATCAAAGTGGTTGATGTACGATTTTCACTACTGGTTTGTTAAGAGAGTATGGCCAGATTCAAACTTATTGTTTACCGATACAGATTCGCTAGCTTATGATATAAAATGTGAGGATGTCTATCAGGATATTTATGACCACTATTTGATTTATCGGATTATCCGGAAGGTAGTGGATTTCATGATCCAACTAACAAGAAAGTTATTGGTAAATTTAAGGACGAATTTATGTTTGTGCCAGTTAAGGAATTTGTCGGACTAAGAAGTAAAATGTACGCTGTAATTTTAGATGACGATAAACTGACAAAAAAAGCAAAAGGTATTCCTCGTGGGTATGCAAAAAATGTATGAAATTTGATGATTTTAAAGCAGCACTAAACAATAACGTCAGCTTTATTAAAACAAATGTTATTAGATCAAATCATCACAAACTTGAAACAGATACAATTATAAAACTTGGGCTAAGTAATTTTGATGACAAACGCTATTGCGAGGACGGGGTTAATACACTAGCTATTGGACACTATGCCAGTAATTTTGTCTAAACTTTAGAACTAATGTTTGAAAATTTAACGTTAGCTTATGGAGTTACTAGTAAGGTTAAGGTGTTGATGTTTAACGGCCTACCATTACAGTTTGAATTTAATGATGAAATTTCGGGTATTTGTTTTAGTAAATTTGACAGAATAAAACTCTCGCTTATTAAATCAGATGACAGCAAATATTTTGATTATCTTGAGAGGTTGAGAGAAAATCTCGGACAAAAATATAGTAATCTTCACGATCCAATCAGCCAGGAAAAATATACAAAAATAAATATTGACCTACACCGGTCGAAGGTTTTTGCCAAAGGTTATAAGTATTATATCAAGAGGGTAACAATGAGAGAGTTATTTGGATGTCATGGAAAAGTAAGTGAAAAGTTAAATTTTATTTGTATAAACATGATGACAAATTATTTCTGGTAGCTACCGTAGAAATATTAACTATTGGCAAAGAAGTTCTTTAAGAACTTCAATTTACCTCTGAATATTTGAACTAAATAATAATATTTTTTTCTTGTTAAAATAAAGGACCTGTCTCCTAGTCTGTCAAGCAAAGAAAAAAGTTCACTTACCTTTTATGCTCCCAGCGAAACACATCTCTGCGGACTGACCACAAATGAAAAATTGGCTGCCTTTTATAGCGTTATAAGCAGAGTGATGCAAGCTTAGTGATGATTGCATCATCCAGTTAACATGATGCAATTTATATCATGTATGATGCAATTTCGAGTCATTCTTTCTTATGATTTCATCATTCAGTTATAATAACATGATGTAAGTTTAGTTATGATTGCATCAGTTAACATGATGCAATTTCATGTCATTCTTTCTTTTTATTGCATCATCCATGGCTTCTAAAAATAACAGTTATTCTTTCTTATGATTGCATCATCCAGTTAACATGATGCAGTTTCGGTTGTCTAGTACATATATCGATCGGAACACTGCAGTCTCTGCCTAGGCTATAGCAATCGATCGGCACAGGCAGAAAACATGTATAGTTCGGAAAATATGTCTGTTATAGAATGTCTGAAATGGGGAGGGGTTTTTCTCTGACAAATATGTTTTGGAGGGGAAGGGGCCTAAAATCTAGAAACCTGGTTAATACAAATATCGTTTTGGAGTGGGAGAGGGGTCTTGGTCTTCTCCTGACAAATATATTTTCTAACCTGTTTTGAGTCAAGCTACAGGTATGTAACAAATATGTTCTGAGGGAGGGGTGGAGGGGGAAAGGGGGAAAGGGTATTAAATCTAGAAACCTGGTTTTTTTTCTACTACTAACCCTGTCAATATGGGAGTGGATATAGTGAGAGCTATCCACACAGGATTGAATCCTAACTCTAGTACTAGTAATCCTATCAATATCTGCTCCCAAATCATTTTGACACAGCCAAAATGCATACTACTGCACCCACACAAAGACTAGCTGGATCCGACCATTCTCATTGTTTTCCTAATTTTTTGAAGGCTAGAGAGAATGATAGACATTTTGGAGCAATTTTCCTTAATTAGTTTCATAAATTCCCAAAGTTTGTTGGATCCTACTGAACTCTAAAATTGTTGTATTCCCCTACCCACCCAGCCCCACCCCTCTTTCTGAGCCGATTTCAACTAACCCATCCATTTGTGTCTCTAACAAAGAATTTCATCCGGCTTAAAGCGATATACAATTTCTTTCATCCATTTAAGATATCAGTATTAATATCGTGAGCATGTCACTTCAGTAGGGTAAAGAAACAAATTAAAAGTGTTTGTTTGATAGCGTGACAATGCGAAAGTTAAACCTGATCTCAGTTTCAATCTTATTACTTCACCAGGTTGGCTTCTCTATGTAATAAAGTGTCACCTTTCTTTCTGCGTGACATTAAATTTTTAGCATGACTCTGACGAAGGAAAATTTTTACTTAAAACGTCTGTTTTTATTTCTGTCTCTCAATTTGTACTGCATTTCTTCCAAATTCTATTTTGTTTCTCATTTTTTAAAATAAATATGCTGCACACAGCATCGTTGATTCCCACCTTATCGCCAAATATAGTAGACTATGGAGAACTTCGGTCATAATTTGCTCCGAATCTTTATTTCCAGTCCATAAAATTGACTTCTCACTTGTCATTATACAAAATCAACAGAATGGATTAGAATGATAAACTTCTAACACGTAAAGAAACTTTTAATATTAGAACTCACTCCATCGGCGCCCTTAGGCTTTCGCTCACGTAGTTCAAAGAGAAACATCCTAAAACTTCCCAATTACCACTACAATGAAATACACATGATACGAATTTTAATTTTCATCCATATGAATAGCTGACAGAAGGTATAAAAGTGCCAATCGTAAATCCAAAAGAAGTAGTTATTAGTCAATTTATACCACTTTGCACCATTTCTCCGCTTTCATTGTTAACTTTTCTCGAGTATCTTGGTACGGTTTGTTTGTGTTATTGGTATGTGTAGCTTGACTTGTGGTTTTAAAGACATTATAATCCGAGATCCAAGCCTTCGTGCATATCGAAATAATTTGGCATTTGGCCCAGTTGAAGATTAGGCAGGTTTCGTTTTGGGGACTCTCTATAGATATTATGAACTTCTGAGAGGGTGGCTGGTGTAAGGTGAAGTTGTTTACATTTGCAACATGCACAGTGGAGAAAATATTGTCATACCAGTATGTTACTTTCATGTACTGTGGTTGAAATTTCCTCAGATATTATACTTGTGGTAATTGTAAGTGATCAAAGCAGTTAATTAAAATGACTGCTCCTTTGTACTCAAATAACAGCCTGAATTAGTGTAAAGTACGCTATTATTAGCAATTATCAAAATAGGGAAAAGGAATTTTGCCAGACTTGACTATGCCAGCTTCTGAAAGTGAAATGAATAAATTAAGCTATTGGCTCTTTTTCCTGCAATTACCTTTGAAGTTCAGAAAGTGAAAATGACCAAGCGGAGCTAGCAGTTTTTAGAAAGTACGCATCTGAAGTAAGGCCAATCCGAATACGTACTCTATAGTTCATATTCCACACATCAATCATACACCAAAATAGAGGGAATTCAAAGTTCTTTGAACAAAACCTTCATATATATATATATATATATATATATATATATATATATATATATATATATATATATATATATAAACACAATGTCTTTTTAAATAGCCAGTATAACCAGTGAGGAGAACAGGGGAAATTCTTTCTCTTTGAAACTCTAACCCTGTGCAAAATACGAAAATGTAGAGTGACACCTTTTTACAGAAGTATATTCCTTTTGGATTAATTTTTTCCACATCTTAAATGGCAACATAATGGGCTTTGGAGACAACACTTATCTATCAAGACTACCCAGTCCAGAACCCCTTCTAGATCCCCATAACGTTTCCCGGCTGGGGATTCTGTGACAAACTCGTGAATCCGAGTCGAGGCTTCGCCTCTCAAGCCAGCATGAGTCCTCGTGAAAAGCCGCACCATGGTTTGGAGGTTGGGGAGCCGTGATGGGAAAGCACAGTCTCGTACGCGTCTCGGCCTCTCCTCTCAAATTTATCTCATGACTGTCTCCCGCAAAAGCCTCGATACTGTAACGATTCATGCTCCGCGAGCAAACATTTTGTGCTGTAAAAGCAAGAATTATGGTTGTCTTATTAGAAATCAAGGTTTTATTCCCTGGATTTCTTCTCTGACTTCACCTATCCAGTCCTCTGTCAACCAGTTGCCTCCTTTTGACTATTGATGTTGCATAAAGTGTTCTATGATATCCATAGTAAAGCGTCCGGCTACAGAATCGAATAAACATGTATTCGCGAATGTAACCATAATCAATTTATTTTTCTGTGCCACCAGTCACACCGGTTACTATCGATATTAATTTGGATTGACATGTCGTAATCACAACTCCCAATACACCCAATCCAATGGTTGCTGCTGCGGCGAGTCTTCAAATAGCATCCGAGACAACACACATGCCTTTGTATTTCGCGAGTCAGTCGTTTTTCTTTCATTTCGGAGCTATTGTTCCGTTTGGATTATTATTTGGCGTAGGTAGCTTTGAGGGTCAAACAGAGGTCTTCTATTAATGCTGTTGCCATGAAGTACAATTGGTCTACAGGCTGGCCTCTTCCGGATACAAGATGCACACGCGTTTCCAACCTATTATTTGTCTTCACCGGTTCAACCGTCAAGCGATCGAACGATATGCTAACTTATCTGATATTACAATCTTAGCAATATCGTAGTAGATCTGGTTCTGATTACATAAAAGGTATATTCGTTTTGGCTTCGTCACCTCCGACTCTGTTCTGCCTCGCCCCCTCCACCCTCGTCGCGGAATTTTGGTGGGTTGAATTTGTCATCGCGCGGGAAGTTTCTAAACTTGTTCGTACTAAGAACATTATTTTTTCTTGAATTTGCTTTCTGCATTATGTTGTCGCACGCGTCTCGTCAGGCAAAGATTTCTACAAATAAGAGAACATAGTTTTCTTCTGAGCCCTGTCAAAATAGAATTTCTTCAAATAAGTTCTCGGACTTTTCTTCTGTGCTCTGTCAAATAGAAGTTCTCCGAATAAGTTTGTTGGCTCGACCTGATCATATATTAAACAGAAGATATTTCACCTGAAGATGATGATGCCAGAAATGAAATTAGTATGAGATATTTAATCAGAAGATGATACTAACTGAAATAATTTCAGTAGATGATTTAAACAGAAGATGCTCCTGCCTAAGATAATTTCATCAGGAGGCCATGTTTTCAGAAATATGTTCATCAGAAGATGACGTCGTCTGAGATAATTTCATCAGCAAAAAAAAAAAAAAAAAGAAATCATCAGAAGAAGATGCCGTTTAGCCAATTTCAGCAGATGATGCCTTCCGCCTGAGATAAGTTTAGCAGAAGATGATGCCCTCTGAGATAATTTGATTGGAAATTGGAAATCATCGAAAGATGATGCCGTTTGATATCATGTAATCAGAACATGTTTCATAAACAGCTGGCTTTGCCTGTGTTAATTTTAGCAGTAGATATTTTATCTAAAGCTGATGTCGCCTGAGAAAATTTTGCCAGATATTAATTAGGTAGAAGATGCTGTCGCCTGAGATAATTCATCAGAAGATGATGCCGCCTGTAATAATCTGCCATTTGAGGTATATGTTAGATAAAGTTAATTTTCAATTCGTTTTATTTTGTGTGTGAGTCTTCTTATATAAACCTCCTCCCTATTTTATATTCACCGCATAGAGCAATGGTACAAACAGTATTTGATGCGTTCGAAGAGACCGTATATTTTCTAGATGCCAAAACGTTTACCGCCAGCTTGGACGATCTTGTTTTATTTGACACACTATCTTAATTGCCTAAGCCAGCGATCAAATATATTTTGTCTGATGAAATCACAGCTCATCTTCGGATCCAGTTTTCTGTTGGGATCAGCGTCGTACTTAATAAGAATGAGGTAGAGAATGAAGCCTATTTCATCTTGAAGCAAGTCAGATCATTTGACACTAAAATTGATCTGGACAGTGTTTCTAATCAGCTGCAAAATAAATTCTTGATCTAGGCATAATGGTAACATATTTGCCTGTAGACTGTATCTCCACGGATTTTTCTAGCAAGGATGTGGGGCCACGAAAGAAACTATATAGGTGCTGTCAAAGCAATTGTGCCACCGAAAGAAACGTTTATTTCGTTCAAAATTCATGAGTGAGTGGCTCGTGTTCCTTTTATCATATATGCTGAGTCTGAAGTCTTGGCCGGACTTATTTCAGAAGACGTGAATCCTGAGATGCGGATGCCTATGACATTTCGCGGACAAAACTGCGACTAATGTTTCTCACAGAGTCTTCTTAATGAAGTCGAATGCATCAGCAGAATAATACCGACCAGAATAATTTTGACGATAGAAGACAGAAAGAAATTTCTGGAATCTGAATTGCTTTGGATTTGTGATGGGTCTTTGAGAGAGGATCGTGTTTGCGACCTCTGTCACTTTACTGTCCGCTTCATTGGTGCTGATCATAAGAGCTGCAGCCTGTGGATGAAATCTCCTGTGGTGACTGTCATATCATTGTAAACGAATATGAAAAATGGAGCAGGAAATCATTTGCATTCGGAGCGAAATGGAAAAATACTTATTATTCTCGCTTAGACGACTGCTTTTTATTCACAACTGGCAATTCGTATTGGCATCGTTAGATGATCTTGTTAAAAACATGAGCTAAATTAAGCACGTCGCAGAAAATTTCAAAGATGGTAAATTTGATTTGATAACGTTCAAGGGCGTCTGTCGACGCCTACATGTTAAGCTGGTCACACTTTGATGGGACGAGCGTGTCGTCAAAATTAGCTGTATACAATAAACTTAATAAGAAAGATATTTCAGATGTCTAGTACGAACACGCCAGCGCACGTCTGGAGCATATTCGATATGAGAAATCTTGATGACTATAGCGATCGGTATTTAAAATATTCTGCTGTTTGCCAATATATTTGGAAACTTTCGTGATATTTGTCTGGAATATTATTAACCCGATCCAGTGTTATATTTTTCTGGACCCGGCTTGTTGTGGGATGCAGATCTCAAATTTACAAAGGTATGACTAGAACCGATTTCTGATATCGACATATTTCAACCTCTTGAGTATGAAATTCTCGGTGGCATCTGTTGTAACGAAGTATTTTTCAGATTACGATGCTGAGCAAACTTCAAAACATATTATATATCTGGCTTCAACAATTTTATGGTTATGCAATGCCGCAGAAGCTTTCTGTTTGACATTACTCGTGGCTGAATACAGAAAAGTTTTCTAAGCAGTCGCTTTAAAGTGACGACGACATAGGCTGTATTTTAGAAACATACGTCGTATTAACTGATGAAGTGCACGACACACACAATGATGCCAGAAAGTATAACGTTAGTGGATGACGTGCTTTGACTACTTAGGAAAAACAATCGACGTAGGAAATTTCAGCGTGCCAAAACGTATTCTGACCACGATGGGCATGACGTGCTAAGAAATCATCATAAACGTCTAAAACAATTCACCGCCTCCTAAAATATAGGCAAGAAGCTTAACTAAATCTCTATATTGACTTCAATAGTCAGAAGTGAAAGTTAGGAACATCTTATTTTTAAACAATTATATTTTAAGCTTATGAACACTTCTTTATTTTGCAAAGCATTGGAGAACATCAGAAATCCAGTCAATGTCGAGTTAGTAAGTAACGTGGAGCGGCGTGACAATGAAAATTTTTGTCGACAATTCGGTCTTGATCTATAGGAGACAAACAAGGCTAAGATTAAATAAGCCAGTTTACCTTGGATTTGCCGTCCTCGAAGTTTCTCAATGGGTGATATTTGACTTTGACTATGATACTGTCAAAGCCAAAACAATGCTTCATTCATAGTTCTAATACGTTGATCACACGACCACCTAACTGACGTGGTTAGAGGCAATAAACGAGAAACAAGATTGAACTAAAATTTTTGTCAGGGTTATGATGCGTCAACTTCAACCTATCCATTCTAGTAATCCACAAGGCTATTTCATGAAATCATCATTTTTCTACTTTTGTTAAAAATACAATTTGTAAATTATGTCAAAAAGGAGAATTATTATCGTAGGTAACAAGGAAATGGGAGAAAATGCCTTCTGTGGACTATGATCTGATTTTGAAATTGTTTTTGTTCATACGTAAGAATGGAACATAAGAATGAAAGAAACCGGGATCGATGAGAATTAAATGAGTAAACTAAACGTTTCCTAATGAAATTGCAGAGAAAGGTTACCTTGGAATGGATGGATAGGGTGCATTGAAGATCATTAAACAGCACATGAACGAATAGTCAAGTTGAAATAACATTTACCAAAATCTATCCCTCTAGTTTACACTAAGGTCAGCAGTGTAGTTCGCTGTAAAAATGTCATTTCGTAATTCCTGAAATCGGATAAATTATAACATGATAGAGGATTCAATTATGCACCCTTCTTATCGCAAACTGTTCTCGCGCCGAATATTGATAGTGTCTCGTTGTTCCCATTCCGACCATTGACGACCGCTACGATGGCCTAAGTGGTTAGAGAGTCCGCCTCGGATGCACGAGATCGCGAGTTCAAGCTCAGGCCGAGTCATACCAAAGACTTATAAAAATATTACTAGCATCTGCTTTGTTACGCGCTCAGCATTAAGAGGCTAGAGTTAAGATTGGTTGGTCTGCTGTCAGGATAATGTGACTGGGTTGGACATGATGCTACATGTCTGCGGCATGAGGCCCAAGTGCTAGACATCACAATAAACTGTCCTACAGCAGACATCATAGCAATATGATTAAAACTGTTAATGCTACGTTAAAAATCCAAAACACACACGCATATGGCCATTGACGATATGCTCCATCTGTGCACAAACTTGACTAATCTAATCTGTCTACACCACGGTCGATACAGTTTTGCATCGAAAAGTAAGCGGTGCAATTTAACCAATCGCCTTCTGCAAACATACTACGCAATAATGACGTCTGAAAAGCTAAGTTTCATCTATTTTATCCTTCTTCTTCGGATCCTGCCAGGCGCAACCCGTCGGTATCGTCACTAATTTCCCGACATATGTGTAGTAGAGGAAGATAATTTTTCCAGAAACTTAATCAATTATAGAAGAAAGCTTGTGAATGTTGTCGGATTCGCATAAGGCAGCATCTATTATATATATATATATATATATATATATATATATATATATATATATATATATATATATATATATATATATATATATGTGTGTGTGTGTGTGTGTGTGTGTGTGTTACGTTCAGTATTATCATTGTATTTCGTGCCAAGCAGTTGTATAATTTTAAATATTTTAGTTCATATTCATATGTCTTCTACATGTGACAAACCGGCCTTGTTCTAGCCTTTAGATATGACCAACTGACTAAAATAAACGTCCTTGCAAAGCAATAAAGTACATCCATTCAACAAACATTTTCCTATCGGCATTTATCAACGCTATTCCTTTTTGTTTCCAAATCCCTTCGATACGCAAGCAAAAATTAGTTTCATTATATTCAATTACGTCGTAATATTCCAGACGTCGAATACAACTTTTTCCCGCTCACTCACGTATGATATTGCAAACAACATGAGATTAGCACGAAAATAGAATCTCATTCAAAATGGAAGAAAGCCAGTAAATTGAAGATCTGATCAAAGTTACGATTTGAATGAGAGATTTTTATCTTGACAGCACATGGTTTGTATCTGACTGAAAATTCTAAAATTCTTAGAGTAATTGCGTGTGGCCACACAATGCGGTTTCGAATAGGGACCACATACAATGGTTTATCAAGATTCGCCGTCCTACACAAGCAAAACAATAACGCTTTTAGTTCCATCAGGTGCAAATGTTTTTTATCTGCATGTTTTACACAACAACGCGGTAGCTATTAATACACCATGTATGTATCAAGTGCTTTAAAACGAAAAGTCTACAACAAATATATAGTCCGTTCTCTCGTGCTATTGGGAAGTCTGAATGTCTGAACCTCATAATTTAAATGAATACGTTAATTCTCGCCTCTCTGTTGAATATTTGTAGTAAGGCCAAACGTCCACAAACGTTCAGCCGGTATTCTTTACTGTCCCCTGTTCCGTTCCACATTGAGGTATACTGCTATCCTACAAAGACCACGGAAAAGGCACTAACGCTAGTATTGCTGTCAATATCTGGGAGTCTTTTTCATTAATTTCGTCGTAACGCACGAATGTTCTAATGCATGCAAGTAAGGACGAGCTGGTTCAGATTATGTTCCTCGCCATTTGAAAGCGCGAGATCATAGCAGACAACATTGAGCAATGTCAGTTGTCAGTATCATGAAATAATTAAATCTATCGAAAATGAACAAAATGGAAGTTTCTGATTTGTAGGCAGTAGGAATGTAGTTCTTGTACAAATAAATATGAGCCTACGTTTCTGTACTTTTATTGTAATAGCATGACATGCTAATTTTAACACCTTCGATTAACACCAGTAAGTGAAATTATTTTGCTGTGTATTCAACACTGAATTATTCAAAACTTTTTCGCGGTGGTTCCAGAATGAGGTTATCATACAGTTTTCCCGACTGTAAATACACCAATACTCTTTCTTTAGCAAGCCACCCACTCATCCCTCTGGGTAAAAAAACAATATGCAATTTTCATCATACGACTGACTAAGCATTTATTACTTCAAAAGCATATCAATGTTGAAATTCGTGACCATTTCATTTTAACATCACAGAAATATAAAACAAAAGTCTTTGTTTGTCTCGCGTGACAAAAATATGCTGTAAAGCGTCACTTTTCTCTCTCCCTACGTCCACACCCTCCCAAGTATAGAATAACACTAACAAAAGAAAACTTGAATCAAGAAAGCGGGAGGCATGAAATGGGGTATATGTATATCAAGATACGTCCTCCCCAACACAAACGAAGGTTGCCACTATTGGTATAGACCAGTGACTAGAATGAAACAATAAAAAAGAGCAACTTGAAAAACATGAAATGAAGAAGCATTATATTTTATTCCTTACTTCTTGTCTAACCTGTCTACCTGTCTGTTCGACTGTCTGTGCTTCTCTTCCTCTCTTTCCACCTGCCTATTTATCTTGTACCTCCAACTATGTCTGCATAAATCCTTGCCCATTAACCTGGCTATCCACCCTTTTACCATCTGTGCAATCCTGCAATATTGATGATTTTACTGTCAAATATACAACAAAATAGAGCTTTGGTCGTTCTTATTAAATAAGTGTTTCAATTAAACGTTGTTGCGCTTATTGTGATAATAAAAATAACTTATCAGAATTTCAAATTTTGAAAAAGTTAAAGTCAACTATTTTTGAGCTTTGGTTAAAAATCACCCCTTAGGCCCCCATAGGTTTCCACCTACGTAATTGGAAGAATGAAATATATATAAATCCCGATTGATCCCGCAATCAATTTGGACACAGCAGTATAACAGAGCAATTGTGCACCTACCGAATACTCACATTGCCATCTTCAAGCCTTGACAAGCTATTTGCAGGCATGTTTTTACGACTTTGCTTCTTGATAACGGGTACCATACACATGACTTGGGGCCATGGGTACCTTCAGGATCCACCCATGAGAGGATACATGAGAGCCGTCTTTAGCCAATGTACAAATTACAACAGGGACTACAACATGATGGGACTGAACTGCGGTGGCATGTCGGTAAGCTTATTTGCATTAATTGCTGGGTATTGGTTCAGAAATCATCATTGGTTTTTCCTCCTTAAATATTAATTTCAAAGGTCAATGGGACATGTTAAATTTTGATTTGAATTTTAGTAGATGTATTTTTATGCTTTTTTATTCACCAAATGTGTTTTCAGAAAGTTAGACGGGCATTGTAATAACAATTTTAAATAAAATTGAAATTAAATCGTAAAACAAAATTCTTTTTAATTCTAAATATCGAAACTACATTTTGAAGTATCCTGAAGATCGTGTTTCATAACTCGGATGACATGCTTGTCTTGCATACATAGACTTCAGTCATAATTTATAAATTTAGTTTTAAGGGTAAGATTTACTTGTTTTTCGTGGCAAAAAGAACTTTGAAAATAGTATATTCCCTGCAATGGCCGCATTATCTTTCCGTTTGTAGTTCTTCTGCGAAAACGTAACTTGATGAAAGTGAGACATCTTGATCAGCAATGACTTCTTCGTTGGCCTTCACGTTAGTTTCCCAAGAATTTAAATTCCGAAACAGTATGTTCTGTATTTTATGGATTTTGGAGCGTTTCACTCTTGGTTCTCTTGAGCATATACACACATGCATGATCCTAGGATCAGTACATACAAGCAAACATATTCCAATATTCGAATCGAATACTGTGGTAAAGATCTTGAACCAAAGCAGTATGTATTTTTTTTATCTCAACAAGGAACCCTCAATTCAACTTCCTATCCAACGGACATTCCACTGAATAGAATTTGATAATACTAGTGTATTCGGAAATGTACGCTCTGGATCACATTGGTACCATTGTTATTTGAGACCATGACACTGAAAAGAAGTATAAACCACCACCAGCCTAAATGAATGCCCTATGATCGATTATATCAGACGCCATTTTCCTTCCACTTTATGGTACACGGGGCCAGTATCTTGTAAAGTTGGCCCTTTTCTTCTCTAACAGAGAGTTTTATTTATTTATTTATTCATTTATTTATTTATTTACTTAAGAAGGACTTTTTATAATTCTCGTAGGATAGGTGTTATATTTGCACATATACTCTCCAGGTTTCGACGCATGGTTTTATCAAGTGCAACAGTAAGTGGTCAGCTTAATAAAATATTTTTTTTTTTAAAGTTCCACAAATGTCTTATCGCTCACGTCGATGCTGTCATACGTTTCCAATTGTAAATGCATATTTAAGGTCATGTGATGTACAATAATAAAAGTCTCTAATTTAGGTTCAGTATAACAGCATTAATATGGGAAGGTGTGCTGCTTGTGGGGAGGAATTCAGCATACCCCTTGGAACACGTAACAACGAATATGGCGGCATATACGCTCCTAGAGATGTAGGCCGAGTCTACGTTAAAGGATCAATCATCAAAGTGGAGGTAGAAATAACTGCCGCACACAAGGGGTGGTATGAAATTCGTCTCTGTAACAAGGAGGAAACCACGCAAGGTGACCTGGACAAATGTTTTTCTGGGTCTGACAGCTATTACACCCTTCGCTTTGTGGACAATAACTATGACACACGCTACCCTGTCACTGAATCGAAATTGTATACCAACTTTGTGAAGTTACCCGATGGTATCACTTGCGATAGATGTGTCATCCAGTGGTGGTATCGGACAAGTGAGTGAAGTTGATATTTACGATGCGCAATTAAACCAGAATTATAATTAAATGTATAAACTTTCTTTGGCTCTATTTATTCTGTATAAATAAATAGTAAGTTTGTGTGATTTTAAAATGTTGACATTATGTAAAAATATATCATATTAAATGCCTTTTCATATCATTTGTTTATCGCTATGTCACAGTGAAAAGGTATTTTGTAAGGACCGACCATTCAGTTTCTTGGGCTTCCTGAGATTTGTGTGTGTGTGTGTGTGTGTGTGTGTGTGTGTGTGTGTGTGGGCGAGGTGTACTCCAACCCTAAAATAGTTTGAACAAAAATATTCTTGCTCCGATTTGTAGAAAAAAAATTAACTAATTATATCTATTTATATTAGCCCACTGCACTATTTAATGTTGAGGTAAACGTGAAACAAATATCCAAGTTTGACAAGTGAAGCTGAAAATATAACTTCTGCAGAAATGTGACTCAAAATTTAATTATAAACTTTTAAATTACGCAGAGTTCTTTCTCCAGGTGTTTTCAAGAAATAAATTCGTCATTTTACAGTTGAAGATTATCACGCAGGCTTCAACAAAATCATGTGTATAAACAATGCAAATCATGTTGATAATTATTTAACACCTATTCAGTTTTATGTTCCCGTTTCCGTCATTAGAGCAAGCACTAAACAAAGTTTAACAGACGCTCTTCCCTTAATGACTTTCGTTTTAGACAACAACTGGAACTCTGATGTGCAGGAGCATTTCGTGAACTGTGCTGATATCGCCATTGTGGAACCCACTACCACGAGTAACGACATACGAAATCTTGCATCATGTCCTTACAATCCTCTGGAAGTTCAGAGCTTTAACATGATGGGACAGGAGGTTGCAACCGGCAAGCCGAGTTCTAATTACAGTGCTGGCGGAACAATAATGTGGGGACAACAAGGTACTAATGTAAAGAGGCAATGATAGAATTCTGACTTTTATTTATTTCTTTAGCCATATTAGATATACGAAACAAATTTATTTTTAGCTTTTTTTCATGAATGTTTGCAAGATGCTTACGTTAGTATCTGAAGCCTCTGGGAGTAGAACATATCCGAACTGCACCAGTTACCACAGAGGAGGAGTTCACATTTCCTTTTGTAACTCTTTTTCTATAGCGGGGGTCAAACTTTATGCCCCAGTTTATTTTTCTTTTAGTTCACATAATATCGTGTGTCGCTGTTTTAGTATGTTAGCCATACGAATCCTTTTGTTTTCTTTATACATTGCTTTGTAGACTCTAGTAAGCTTGATATGTATAAGCAATAAAGATGGTGGTTTCCTTCATTTTTGTGTAGACTTTCACTAACCACAATAAAGGAATAAATATCACTATTAGTTTTCTCGTTATGCATTTTATTTTGCAGGAATTTCTGTTTCTGTTTCTCTAATACCACTGTACAGTTAATGAAAATCAATAAAAAAGCCGAATGTGTTCTGTTGGAGTTTCTATCACTTCTCAATACTGTCTAAACTTTAGGAATGTTTCCTGATTTTCTGACGGGTTTTGCTTGTCAGTCCTTTTTCTGCTCTGGTTAATGCACAGCACATCAATTTTAATATCGTATAGGAACTTTATTGCCTTGTAACCTTTTCAGAACAGAAGAGTGGTCAGGTTCTGTGATTTCCCTTTGGTCAAATTACATGGGATGCATTTCTTTTTATTACGAGTGGTTCAGAAATGTTCTCATAAAGGGGTGCTATGTTTAACAATTTAAAGTTAAAATATTTAAGCTGTACAGAAATTACAAATACATAACTACTGTATTTCGTCAATACCTTTTCTATTTATTTCGGGATTTGGGTCAGGGATCGAGGTGAACTGGTATTCAGATAAGTGGCACCCTATATTCCATATGACATGTTCACCTTTGCATTAGGCTTCAATTTCGGAACATGTTAGTTTCATACGTTTCATCTTTACTGAGCAATGTTCAGTCGTTTTATTTTGTTTCGCACTGCGATGTGGTTTTTTATTGTTTTTATTTCTATATCTTGACAGGTCTAAATCAATCTGTAAGCTTGACAACGAAGAAATACATTGTATCCACCACACAGATTCCGCCAGCAAACGCTTCCAGTGACTCGAGTACGTTCGTGGTTCTCTGCGCGGTATGTACCATCGAAATTATGCAATCTAACAAGATTTGCAACTGTTGCCATAAAACCTGGGAG
>JAECUM010050128.1:0-19793 GCA_016617855.1 Megalonaias nervosa | reverse complement strand
TATAAATTTGACATCAAACTTAGTTGCAGGACCCGTGACTTCTTTGCCAGTTGAGGGTATTTATTTTACTACTAGTTTATAACCTAGCTGGAGATGAGGTTGTGGTTAACCCAATTGTAACTGACAATAGTTGTTTGAATCATAATGTGGATCCTATAGAGATTCAAATCCCTGATTTACGCCCAACATATGCTTTTACTAGAGCTATGTCCAAGAAAGTTCTTTAGAATGATGTTGATCAGAAAATTATTCCTCCAGATTGACACAATTATTGGTCAGTCTTCTGATGAGGTCAGCTTTGCTCCTCGTATTGATACATCAAGAGGTATTAGTAGTATAGTGGGGCACCCTACGGACAATAGGAAAATACATTACAGACAACCCCTGGGCACGTCTACGGACAAGATTTCTACGGACAAAATATCACCCTGGGTACGTATACGGACAAGATTTCTACGGACAAAATATCACCCTGGGTACGTCTACGGACAATGGGAATTTTGTATAGCGACCAGCACACCATGGGTCAATATGACGTCACGGTACTGGACACTTGCAACAATGTAGCAAGTACCGTGACGTCATGCCACCTGTTTCATTTCTATACAAAGTGTTATGCATTTGCGTCCGTGTCAGTGGATAGTAGAGTATGTTTTATATATTCGTTTTTTTTCCCATAGATTGATGAACATCAATGGAAAAAAAAAACGAATATATAAAACATACTCTACTATCCACTGACACGGACGCAAATGCATAACACTTTGTATAGAAATGAACATCAATCTATCCTACACAAATTATACAATCGACTAAAAAAAAATTTAGGTAAGAGAATAATGATTTAGGGAGTTAAATATAAATTAAAATATCGAATAAAAAAAATTTTTAGGCAAGAAAGAATAAATCTTTTCGAGGCAGTGGAGTGGCCGTGAAAAGGGTCTTTGGTTTTTGCTCTGGAATCCAGACTGAATGTCCCAAGTCTCTAAATTGTTTACTGTATTTTCTTCCAGTTAATGTTCAGTCTTTCAAAGTCCTCTTTCTTTTTTTTTTTGGTTTTCCTTCTCCTTTCTCTCTTTTGTCCATATCTCTTTTATTTTTTTCACCTCATCTCCCATTACCTTTTTCATAATCTCTTCTCCTTTCTTTAAGCCGTCTAAGCCTTTTTTGACAGAAGGCCACTCGGTAAAATGGAATATGTCTTCCAAATAACATCTGACTTCTATAACAATATCAATCACCTGTTTCAAAGTTCCCACTCTTACATATTTAAGTTGTATGAAGCCTCTCAACTTTTCCACTTCCTCCACTATCATTCCTTGTAATTCAAAACTGACTACTTTCAGTCTGGTCACTAAGTCTTGGCTGCCTGGGAACCTCCATTCCTTTGCAAGTCTATCCAGTACGTATGATCCATCCATCATCCAATACCAACTGTCTTTTAATTGGTTAAATACTTCCATCTTGATAGGTGTTGACAAGTCAACGTGGGTAGCCAGACTGAATAGCGTTCCGCGTTATATACGTCAAGCACGGACGTGAACGAAACATCCTTTGCACTCACTTCCCATATTATCTACTATCCACACAAAAGAACGCGAATGCATAAAACATACCATATCTACTATCCTCACCAACGAATGAGAATGCATAAAACATACCATATCTACTATCCTCACAAACGAATGAGAATGCATAAAATACACATATATACTATCCACACCAACGAACGAGAATGCATAAAACACACACATATATACTATCTACACAAAAGAACGCGAATCGTAAAACACACCATATTTACTATCCACACCAACGGACGAGAATGCATAAAACATACACACTACACTATCCTCACAAACGAATAAGAATGCATAAAACATACCATATTTACTATCCTCACAAACGAACGCGAAAGCATAAAACACACCATATACTATCCACACCAACGGACGAGAATGCATAAAACAAACCACATCTACTATCCACACCAACGAATGAGAATGCATGAAACACACCATATTTACTATCCACATCAACGAACGAGAATGCATAAAACACACCATATTTACTATCCACATCAACGAACGAGAATGCATAAAACACACCATACTTACTATCCACATCAACGAACGAGAATGCGTAAAACACACCATATTTACTATCCACATCAACGAACGAGAATGCATAAAACACACCATACTTACTATCCACATCAACGAACGAGAATGCATAAAACACACCATATTTACTATCCACACCAACGAACGAGAATGCATAAAACATACACACTATACTATCCTCACAAACGAATGCGAACGCAAACACACACACACACACACACACACATCAGTAAAGAAGTGAGGGTTTATATTCACACTACTTCACATTCACACAAATTGGCAAATTGAATAGTGTCTCTTTTCTAGAGATCTGGTTAGCCCTGAGAAGGGCTGTTTTTTAGAACTCCAAATGCAGCGGGTTAATGATGACATCTCCCAGGGCGGGCACCACACACGCATCGCCGGCTCCAGTCCTGCTCCCAATTTATGCGTGTGGTTGGGAGCGCAGAGGGAGGTTGATTGGCTTCACTATCCAAATCCTCAGTTTGAGGGATAGTGAACACTTGTTCCCTCCTTCTTCTATTCCACTCCCTTGGATGATGCTGACGCCGAGGCTCCCTCTCTTGTATCTGTCTTTCCAATGCCTCCCATGCCTCCTCCTCCCAGGTTTCTCTCTGGGGGACAGCGGCTCTTGGTATTGGTGGCTGAGGCTGTGGCTGTCTTTGTTGTGGAAGTGGTGGCTGTGGAGACGTTGGTGTCCTCACCTCAGGCTTGACCTCACACAGAGGTCTTAGTATGAGGTGAGGCAGGATCCCTCGCTTCTTTTCCTTCTCCTCTTCTTTCTTCTTATTTTCCTCCTCTTCTTCCAACTGGGCTGCTTCTGCAATGGCCTCCATAGCCAGCTCATCCAGGAGGCGCCTGGCATACTCCAGGTGCATTTGGAGTTCCAACAAATTACTTATTCTGCTCATTCTTTATAGTTGTCTCGTTGACTATGGTTAGCCAGACTGATGATCGCGTCGCTTTATATACTTGAAGCACGGACGTGAAGGTAAACATCCCCTAACACCAAAACTTACCATCACATCAAATGCGCGGACCTAAAAGAAGCACTTACGTTGCCTTTTTTTACTTACAAATACAGACATACATTATCTGACAAAACAGAGAAACGAAGTGCTTATAGACACACTTCTACTTTTTTTAAACATACAAACACACAAATTTGTTTTGGCAATTGAATTAGTATGTCTTTTCGAGAGTATTGGGGTAGCCCTGAAAAGGGCTGTTTTTTGTTGACGGGGAGTGATGGCAATCTTATTTTACTGTCTAAGATTGCGTCCCCGTCTGGCAGCAGGCTTTCCTATACGATACGGCCTGCTTCTGCGGAAAGAGAAGGAGAACTCTGTGGTGTTCACACGGCAGTCGACAAAACCTCTGTCTGGTACTTGCTGCTGCTGCTGTTGCTGCTGCTGTTGTTGTTGCTGTTCTCTCTGCTTCTGAAGTCTGTACTTCTCTGTCCATTCTTCTTGTTCTTTCTTGATTTCCTCTTTGAAGACCGCTTCTATCAGGTCTTGGGCTATTGTTAACATCCTGACATTCTCTATCTCTTCAGGCTTAGGTATCAGGTTTAGCCTGACACGATGTAAATTGACGTAAACTTCGTTCAGCTTGGCTAGTCTGGAAGGCATGTTCATAGGTAGACGAGTCAACAGTGGATGGCCAGACTGGAGACCAACCCGCTTTATATGGTTCAAACGCGGACGCGATAGAAAACATCCCTACTAGGTTTTAGTGTCGGAACGCCATGATAGCGAATGTCATGGTGAGGGATATAGAGAGAAGTCAAAGAGCATATATTCACAGTCTTTTTTTGAAAAAAAATACAAACACATTTTCTTCTTCAAAAACACAACATTTTTTATTCCACCAACAATCAACTACTAATAATTAACAAGTAACAATAACATCAAACAAATTATTTTTGACAAGGTTGACAACGTTGTGAAATCATGTGAGATTTCCACAAAAGATAGCCATAATGGTCACAAAACCATCGATCTACTTTCTCATCATTTTTAGACGAGTGACGATCAAAATAAGTAACTAAATGTTCTAAAGGATATCCAAGACTGCGTTGATGAAGAAAATACACACAATATTGTCCACACACCATGGAATCTGTGCCTTGTAATTTCACATTATTGAATCGTGTCGTCTGGGCATTTCTTCTCATAAAGTCAATGATATCGTCTTCCAAAGGGGGTAATCCATACGAATCAAAATATTCCACGCAATCCTCTTGAGGGAAGTAGACGGCAACCCAGTGAGTTCCTGGGAGATGACTGTCGTCCGTGTTGATGACATAAGCTTGATGGTCTTGAGGTTTGCGATGAGATAGTTCATCTTTAGCGCACACGACAGAATTCCAAAAAGTTCCCAGGTATCCATTTTTTTGTTGTGTTGTTTTTTGTTTCACAGGATAAGTCATCAATTCAATTCTGACTTCTTGCTTTAAAATCTCTGACAAGTAACCATTTCTTCGCTTCGTCTCCTCACTCTGGGCAAAGAGAGCTTCCATGCGATAGATCTCTAGAGTAGTCAATGGAGGGCAGGAATGATCACGCAAGCCTTTATACCACTCATGCAACACTGCTTCTTCCGAGATGAGACTCCAAGCTTCGTCCAGATACTCGTCCAATTTTTCTTCTTGACTCATTACCAGACAGTTAGCGTGTTGAATTTGACTGGGATGATCGTTTTGACATCCATAACAATCTCTCTTGGTCAATTCCGTAATTTTACCCGCCAGGTGTTTAGCAAAACAGGACACTAAATGTTGTTCTTGTTCTGGCCATCTGAACGTGACTAATACCTCGTCCTCTTTGTCTTGGTTTTGGGGTTCTGTTTTCACGCTATCCTCCCATTCCATTTCCAAAGATTGTCTACCGTTCAATGGGGGATAAGTGTCTTCCATTGTTTCTAATAGTCTAGAATGACTTCTCTCAAACTGTTGATTTCTATGGTATTATCGAATTCGGCATACAAGATGACGTTGACCGTCTCGGTGAGAGCTTCTGCAAACTGAAGTTCCACACGCTGTTGACCGGATTTTATAGGGTGGAAATGTCCTTTGTCTCTGCCTTGGTCTGGAGTGAAATCAAAGGCCCACAAAGTGTAACCTCCGACATAATCTTCGTACGAAATACCGTGACTAGTGTTGGTTCCTAGTTGTCCGGTAGCTTCGTACAGGGACAAGTACGATCTCAAGAAATTCTTCTGGGCAAAGTTAGGTTCGAAGGGTCTGGTACACAAGGTCTTGCCATCGCGACTGACTTCGATCTTGGACACTCTGTAGTGCTTAAACTGGAAAGGATTTTGATCGTTGGCTCCGTTGAGGGCTGCATTACTGACGATGCCAACGATTAAACGTTTGGGTAACTGTCCTTGGAACAGATGATCTTCGATCTTGGATCGGAGTCCAATAGCAATGGTGAATGTTTTCACTTCTACACGTCGTATCGGATACTTGGCGGTCGATCTGCTCAATGTTTGACTGATGTCGTTTCCCGCTTTAGGTAACACTTCTACGCGACGCACGTAAAGTCTGATTTCTTGGATGATGGTTTTGTACTCGTTGACATGAGCCATCAAATGGAAAGCGGAACTGCTGCGATTGAGTCTCAGGCGAATATTCACTCCGTTCAGCAAATACTTGTCTTGCAACCACATCTCCAAATGCAAGCGATCCATCAGTTCTAAACTACGAGCTTGGAGGATTTTCCTTCGACTGTTGTTGAAACCCACATTGTGAAGATTGTCATCGGCTGTCAGGGCTGTGTCGTTACGCGTGTCTTCACCTGCGGTGTCAGGTTTCCATACCACGCAAGCATCCTGTTCTTGACCTCTTTTCCGTACGTCAAGAGATTTTCTAGGTACGCTCGGTAAGGGTAAGTATCCATACTGCTGCTAACCAGTTTGTTATTCAAGTACAAATCCATTTCGCTGAACAAGGAATGCATGAAATTGTTGACGGGAGCTACTCTGACATCGGCTCCCGGATTGGTGTTGTCGGTTTTGATCACTTTCAGTTTCAGATACAAGTAACTGCTATTCAGATCGATGTAATCTTCGGGCTGTTCTTTGATTTCAAACTCGATGGGAGCTGAATCCGTCAACGAGGAGACGGGATGAAATTCGACCCATTGGGATTCTTGCATCGTCATCATGGTGGGTGGCATGGCAAACAGATCCAGTTCCGACTTGGAACAAGCACAAGACTCTCGGTGCATCATTTTCTTTTTTTTTAAATAATCAAAAACGTCTAACTCTCGGACAGTTTTTCTTTTCTTAGTCTTTCTAGCTCTTGTCGTGTGCAATCCTCTCAGGAGTGTTTTCGTCGCCTTTTTCTGCCTTGTCCTTGCTGTGGTGTCAGGGAAGCAGGAATGCCTGACTCGGCATTGCCCAGGGCATTTATAGGAGCTTCTCGCCGGCCCAAAATGTCTTTACCCGTTTGAAGCAAGACATTTTTGCCTGCTCTGAAGAAAGCTTCTTTGGGATTTTGTTTGTCAATGATGACATTTTGGAGAAATTCTTTGCCGTGCGTCAACGAGGCATCTTTTAAGGCGTGCAATCCCCGTGTCACCATCGGTTTCAAAACGGGAACCACTGTACAAAAGGCTGATTTTAGCGTATCACGTAAACCATGTCCTCGCTGTCGAGCTACTCCTTGGTACACAGGATACATGACTGACAAAAAGTTAGAGTAATCGTTTTCGAAAATGGAGTTTCACTATGACTTTCCCTTTGGTGAATGGAATATTTTGTCCCAGATCTCCTTTTATAGTAATGTTGACAGTGTCGAAATAAGACTTTCTGACGGACAAATAGTGAGGATGTAGAAATTGGCGGTGAACGTGATAGGTGTTTCCACCTTCCTCGTCAGCAGCCGTCGCAGAATCCACTTTGAAATGAATGACACGCAGTAACGGTATGGAGGTATGTCGCACCACGTTGTACTCCACCACATCGGAGTACACAAACATCAAATTCAGTCCTTGGTTCATTTCTACAGGGAATCGAAGATATTTCACAAAATCCAATTTACCGGTCACGGCTGGTATTTCGTTTCTCATCTTGATCATCTTCGGGTCTCCACCCAAAATGTCATACAATTCAAGACAAAATGTAATGGCCAATACTTTTTCCTCTGAAAATTTTATGAGTAGGCGACGACCTATTTTGTGGTACTCGATCGTCACACTTCTTCTGGCTTTCTCCAAGCTTTTACCAAACATGAAATTGAACCTGTCGGCAATGGCGTTCACCAAATGTTGACCACTAAAATAATAGCCCGCAGGAATTTTCAACAGATAAGTGAAGTGATTAGTTTTGGGGTCTTGTGTTTTCATAAAGTCAGCTATAGTGGCACGTTCATCCATGGCTTGTTGCACTTGCGGGTCATGAACTTCCACCGTAAAAGTGTTTTGATTTTCAACGATGTTTTTGATTTGTGTAGGGTGAATCATTTCCACCAAAGCCACTTCCCAGTGGGCTTCGTGATCCAGTTGGATGGCTTGAGGTAATCTGGCCGAGAAACAGCACAAAGTGTTATTGGGAAACACCTCCATGGAACTGTCACTGGGTAACGTTAAGTAAAATTGGTTGTTCATAATTCCACAGCTCTAGTGTCCGAGGAGTCACTGGAAGTCAGAGGAGTGTCTAAAATAGGATGGTTAGGGTGACTGTTGGAAGGGGGACTGACGTTGGACACAAGACTCCCGTTGTTGTTTCCGTTAGAGGAATATTTCAGAGACGGATTGGGAAGAAGGTAACCAATGCAACTGCTGAGTAAAATGGTGCACAATTGTTTGTCTCCTTGTTGCAAACTCAAATTGGCAATGGCAGCACCGATGACACAATACACCACAAAGATTTGGCAGAAAAAGACGATTTGAGTTTTAGGCACACGTTCTCCACACCACACCCACAAGGGTTGCTTTTGTAGATCTTGCAGAGAAGAACTGGGCGACGGAGTGGTTACTGCAGTAGCTGAGGCTGTGTTGAAGGGCATGATAGTCATTTCTTTTTATAGTCGATGAGTTGCGAAGCGTCGATCCAAGAGTCAAAACTGGGAGGATATCCTTTCCAACGTACTTTGACTTCTTTGACACGTCGTTTTCCCACTTTACGAGTTCTTCGATCGAGAATGCTTTCTATCTCGTACACGTCGTCTTCTTTTTTGGTCACACGTTGTAACTCGGGTAAGTAAAACGTTCCTTTTAACACTTCCCCGTTCATGTCTTCTAATTTATAGGCCGGAGGATAACGGCCACGCACTCGTTCAGTGACACGAAACAATTTGGTGGTCCAGTTGGGTAAGTAACCATTGTCGAAAGTGCGTTTGGTTTTGCCAATGCGTACCCAATCTCCTGATGCCAACACTCCACCTTTCTTGGGGACAGTTACTGTTGGGGACGTAGCAAACAGGCGCTCTAAGATGGCCACTTCGTTGTCGGGAGTCACTTCTTGGGGGGCACGCCCAATGCTCCGATGGTAAGATTGGTTGTACTATTGGACGAGGTGTGGCAAGACGTCGATGTACTTGAGAGTGTGTTGATGCGTAAAATATTTCCACATTCGTTCTTTCAAGGTGCGTTGAAAACGTTCTACGATGCTGGCTTTGGTTTCGGGATTCTCGGTGGTGAAAAAATGAATGTCACGTTTCTTCAATTCTTTTTGGAAAGCTTGGTTCAGAAATTCGGTGCCTTTGTCAGTTTGCCATCGAAGAGGGTGACGCCCGCTTTGTGTCAACACCAGTTGGAGGGCTCGCACTAACTCACTGCTGGATTTGGAAGTCAATGCCACGACCCAAGCAAATTTGGAAAAGACGTCGATGACACAAAACAAATATATGTAGTCACGATTGTAGGTGGCCAAATGAGGGACATCAGCTAAATCAGCTTGCCATTGATGATCGATGCCCTCCACTAGGGTGAGACTTCTGGAAAAGTTTCGTCGAATGGGTTTGTGTAAGGTGTAAGTGGCTTGTTCTTGTAACCAGCGTTGCACTTGAGGGAAACGGATACTTTTCAGTCGAGTTTTGGCAGCACGATACAATTTCTGAACTCCTCCGTAACCCGCGGGATGGGCTGGATCGTAGTAAATGCTGGCTAACACCTCCTCCATTTTTTAATAAGTGATCCACTCTTCACTGATTTACGTGTCCGATGTGCCATGGGTGTAGAAGTTGAAGGTAGTGGTGGTGTTGGTGGTCGTAATGGGATGGCTTTGGTCTTCTCTTTTTTACTTCTGGTTTCCCTTCTTTCTTTTTCACTTCTGTCGAAGGAGGAGTGGACATCATCTTTTTAACCCAGCTTTAAGTTCTTCTCGTTGGGGTGTAGGGGAAGGGGTCAATAAGGACGCTGCAATCTTACTAGGGATGGGAGCTGCTGACGGTGTTTGAAAGACTTCTCGTGCCTCTTCTTTCTCAGGCATCCGTGGGGTTGCGTCTTTCTTGACCACTGGGAGTGGTGGTGGTGAACTTTTCATCAGAGTCTTAAAATCTTTCAGAGTGGGTAGAACTGTTTCGTCAAAAGCTTTCTGGTGAAAGAGTTGCAGTCGTTGCAACAATTGACCATACCGTTGCGATTTTTCCGTTTCTGACAAATCGCTGCGATCCATCAACGATTGCAATTCGTGTTGTAACTGGGACATTTCGGTCAAATGAGGATTGGGAGGTAAATGCGTGGTTCGTTGTTCTTGCCAACGATGGTATTCCATCCATCGTTTGTAAGGCACTAAAGCCAGTTTTCGTCCTTCCATCGGATTTCAAGGATCACATCTAAGATCTTTTGACTCCAAAGGTCCCTTTTATCTTCTTGGACTTTTTAATCTTCATCCTCCCAGGATGTTTCGCATTACTCCTTTCAGCAAGGGTCCTCCTATTGTTCCCATTACTCCTTTCAGCAACATGGGCAAAAAGAGTAAAATTCCTCCGCGTTGCACCAACATCTTTTTCTTTTGACTAATGGGTATTTTCTTTTGGACCATTTGGCGAAGAACGTGTCGATATTTGGCTAAGCATTCTTTCTGGTGTTTAGACAAAGGTATTGTGCCTTTCAAGACATTCAGACAACATTCGCACACGGTATCGATTACGTCTTTGGAGTTAGTTTGAATGGTTTTTTGTTTCGCACGAGTGGAGGAGCTTTGGACAGGACTGACAACCTGTCCCAATGTTTGGCTAAACGAGGTGGCAGTCCTTTCCTTTTCTTTCCTTTGGGGGTAGAAGAGGAATGTCTTTTTTGGAGTGACATCTTTCTCGATTGGTTCGTTGGTTCCGTGGTACACAGCAAAAATACACTAACGTCGATGACTTGTCACACGGTCTTTTATCCTTTTTTGGGGACTATCGCTACGTCATAAAGGTGACGATGTGTTTTCCAAAATCGCCAAAGAATCCTCCTCTTTGGAGGCTCCTCTTTTTCTTTGGACGAGTGTGTCTCTTCCTGGGGTGACGTTGATGTTTGGCTAAGCGCTTTTTCGGATGACGTGACTGTCTTTTTCGTTTTCCTTTTCCTTTTTGGACCGAAAAAGGAACACGATGGTAACGGTGTGCACTTCTTGGAGGGGACATCTTTGGGCGTTCAGCAGCACAAAACACTGATCCGTATTGTTTGCCTCAGGTCTTTTTTATACTGGAATGCATCTCCACTGATTGTCTTTACGTCGTATCAACTTGATGACAGGTAACACACGTCGTGGAGGAGATCGCAACGGACTAAATCGGGACAGTTCTTGCTTGGACAAATCCAGTAAACTCCGTAACACACCCGTTGTCTCTTGGACTTTGATTTTGGGGGCAGGTACTTTGTGAGCAGCGGCCGCTACCGCTAAAGAGGAAGAGGGCGTCACCGCTGAAGGAGAAGTTTTTGGAGACGCTCTCTTGCGGGTAGAAGCTGTTTTCTGTGGACTTTTCTTTTTCTTTTTCTGAGGCTGTGACCTAGTCTTGACACCGATGCTCTTTTTCTTTTTCTTCTGGGTACGTTTGGGCGTGTCTTTTTTCTTGGGGACGACTTTGGGAGCATTAGGATCCTATTTTAAGAGGGAACGAATGATGACACCTCCTAGAGAACCGCTTCCTCCACGTTTCAAAATGATTTGCTTTTTGGTTTGAGTGTCAATGCGAGGATCGGCTAGCTGCGTCAAGGCCACTTTGTTTCTCTCAAAAAAACGTTTGGTTTGATGTGGAATCTGAATGATGCCTTGCAGTACTTGACGTGCTGTCACCGTAAACCATCGTAAGACTTCTTTAAGACTAGCTTCTAAGACACGAACACGTATTTGTGGATTTTTTTCGCGACTGATACCGTACAAGGCACGAATCAATTTGATGGGAAGATGAGACTGAAGGGACGTCATGTTGACGCTGTGTGAGAGAGACCCCAAGTGACCGAGGTTTTTATAGACTTTTTTTGGTGATTGTGATTAAGTCGACGAAGGGGACGTGTACACGACAGGCCCTCCGTCTTCGCACCAGTGGTGAAACAGATGGGTACGAAATCGCAAATAATCCGGAGTTGTGGGTTTTAAATCCACGAGTAAATAAGCGTGTGGGGTTTGAGTGGCATCGTCGTACGCATGAGTCAGCCAAGGCATTCCTAACTGTTTGGCTAACACTTGCACTTGCGATTTATCTCTAGGGCTTTTAAACAACTGCACGTAATGAGCATTGAGACTGATGCTACGATGGGCTTTACTTTGTTGAAACAAATTTTGAGTGATGTAAATGACACTGGCATTACGATGATGCCCTTTGCGCATAAACCAGAGTTTAATTTCTTCTTCGTTTTCTCCTAACATGTCGTCAAAAATAACCAAATGAGTTTGACTAGGGTCAGATACGATCCCGTCGTCCTCGCCAGGAATGCCTTCCACAAAGACGATGGAATCGCCATGACTTTCTCGCAGAAGGTTGTACGCCGATTGCCACTCTTTGTAACACCACACAAGTCGTTGAGGTGGACGATCGATCAAATGATATTTTATGTTCGATCAAAAGTTTGACAAATTCGGTTTTGCCTGAACAGCTAGGTCCGGCAATGAGCATGTTAAAGGGATGACGAAGATACAAGGCCTCCCAACTAGTCCGATCTACGTGTTCGTCAATGACTTTGACAGTGGAGGAAGAGGGAGCAGAGACAGTAGAGGTAGCCATAATAGTAGTAGTGTACGAAATGTCACTTTTGACACGAAGACAGACAAGACAAGAGGTTTTATACTTTTTTTCAGGACACGTTTATTGTCATCTTTAATTGTGAACAACACGAAAGACAAAAATATATAAAAGCCATATGGTTAAGTACATGAATAAAACACACATCAAAACGATCATAGTGGAATATAAACAAGTCTCTGTACAACATTTGTGGTGACCAAGAGGTGAAATCGTAGGGGTAGTGTGTAATGTTCTTGGAGGCTCTACACTCCTTGGCACAGTCACACAAGAGTCCTCCTGGAATGGCCTTTCGGGCATGTCGATAACGGTCCTGTCCTGAAGAGATTGGTTTTCCTCGGTCACGACTTCTTCTTCTGGCACCATCACTAACACTGGTTAAAAAAAGTTACTTTTTTCACTGAACGTTTTAATTTTTTAGGATTTCAAATCTTTAGCATAGTGTGCCACTTCTTTTGTCCAAGCCTCAAAGCCCCATCTTTTCCAGTCACGTACATCTTTCCAGTGAGGGTGTAAGTCACAAGCTACACACACGTCGTCGCACACATCTTGAGTGCCTAAAAGTTGACGAGTCTTGTTTTACCGTAGAGGTTGAGAAGTATCAAGATGAAAGCGCAAATCTTTGAGCAGAATGAGTCTCTCGTGTACATTTAAAGGGACCACTTTCATGCTTTTTGGAGTGGTATGTACTGTTCGTAAATAGTCCACAAGGAATCGGCTGGTAAACGAAATCCCAGAAAGCAAGTCACTAAGACACACACTACACGTCGACCCCAATTCAATGGACATAGTTCTCGTAATAGACGATCGTAATCCTCTACCGTTTGAATAGTGTCAATGATTTCCTTCCACGGAATCTGTTGTATCACGAATGATAAAGGTCGTGGCATGGTAGTCCGTTTTTATACCCTCTTTGGTGTCAGGTAATAAGTGTACTTTTTGAACAGCCTCAATTTTATTTTAGTACCGTACGAAAAAAGTTTTGTCACTAACTCACACACCACACGTCGCACAGAAGTTTCCTCTTGAACTAGAAAGAATTGTTCTTGTAAAGATTTGTTGTAATCCTCTAACTCGTCCGTTCTAATTCGGTGTATTAGGATCACCTTGTAAGCTGAATGAGTGACATCCAAAAATTTATGAATTTCAAGCGATTCATCAATGTCTGACCACTGGAACACTTTCATCAGAATCAGTCCTCTTATAGCATTTAGGTACCACTGGTTCAAACATCGGTGACGTAACGGATGCAATGGTTCTTTGCGTTTCACTTGTATTTTGACGAACTCGCGGTAAATGCGTTCTCTCAATTCCACAGGCAAACCACGAATGTTCTCTTGTAAAGTATCCATAACCATGTCAGTCAAACATTTCCCCTAGAGCGAAAGTAATGGACAAAGTGAGTAATTTCTGACCACTGCCATTCCAGGAATCGGTCAAGAATGTCAATAAAATCTTCAAATGGAAATGATCTAAAGCGGAATATTAGGAAGAAAGCACCCTTGATCCAGAGAAATTGGACTTGTTTGTTGACTTTTGTCAATTTCCTCTTGTGAATTTCTCGACATAATAGTTCTACAGTCACAAATTGAGATTTTGCTCTGGCAAGTCCCAGCCAAATTTCCTTGTAGATCTTCTCTTGCAATCTGTTTGGTAAGGTTTGAAGATTATTTTTTAGATTGGGTTTAAATACTTGTCTAGGGGTTGTCCAACATTTGACTCCTAGCCACGTAGCTGGTTTCTTACATGACATGGTATGCCCACTTCAATGACAAGGTCCCACTAAAGGTAGGTAGTGACAATCTGGAGACCATCGACCATGTTCCAGGTAAGCGCAATCTTTCTTCTCCCACTCGTGAAGTGACACACCACAACTAAACCACTTGACTTTATCCCCTTCGCCTAAGTAGATAAATCCAGCTCTGGCTAATTCTTCGGGGGTAGGTCCTCCCAGATATTTTGGCCATTTTCCTCGGAAGGTTTGGATCCGACTTTCAAAGTCGCAGTATTCAGGCAAACGCACAGGGAACGAATATTCGTCTTTCACAGGTTCATTTCGATGAGGGTACGGTGAAATATGTAGGAGTGTGTTCAGTTTTACATGACATCCGTAGGGTGGTAGCAGCATGGTTTCATAATGATGACATCCACCATGAAAACCGGTAAAGTGAAAAGGTGTACGATAACGAGTGGCATCTCTTTCGCATCCGTCAGGTTTGACACGCACAGCATCACTTTCCATGGTAGGTATGCTAGTAGTAGTTATAGCAAAGTTCCCATGATGATGTGGTACTGAATCGTTAAGGTCATAGCGTACGGCATCCCTGCAATCGCAAGGCACAGCATCGCACTCGAGTTTGCTCTTGCTTGATACTTGCTGTTTGAAAGGATTCATCTTTCTCGCTTGGCAATGGTAGTCACAATGAACTATCGGTCTTGAACGTTGTCCTTTTTTCTATGCTGACCAATATCGTCGTGACCGTACGGTAAAGTGAAGTGATTGAGAAGCCGTATTCGCTTCTGGCACACGATTTCATAGACTTTTTCCAAGGGCCGGCTAACGAATTGGTGTGTGGGTAAATGTTCAATCTTGTGCGGTTCGTGGGTGGTCACTTTAAAATGTCCATCCTGTCCAGACTGCAAGGCATCTTTCAAGGCGCCAAAGTTCACCAGTCGACTGGTGGGATAACTGAGGGTTTTCTCGATGTGGTTTAAAGTGATCCCTTCCTGCTCCCAGTATTTGTCTTTCAATATTTTTTGGTCGTCGGATTTGCGGCAGCAGGAAGGATAGTCGCTGGCTTCTTGTTTCAGCTTCAAAAAGGCATTCACGTAGTCTGCGAAAATGCCTTTCTGAGTCCCGTAGCCCTTGTCGTATTTTTCTCTCTTGGGAAAGTGGTAAATTTTGTACACTTCTAACAGTTGGTATCCCAGGTCCAGAGCTTTGAACAATTCCACGCTGACCCATGTTCCCGTCAAGGCGCGTTCTTCCTGGCTGTGCTGACAAGGTCGGTCTTGGCTGCACATTTCGGCACAAGTACGGCACAAGGGAAACATCAGTTTTCCTTGGCAATGGTGAGTTAAAACGGGATGGTACAAGTCGTGGGAGGCAAAACTTTACATTTGATCAATCGTTCGTATTGGCGAATGTTGTCCACGTCGATGTGTTCCGTCAGCAATTGCGGGTGCCCTGTGGAAAAGTGACAATATTTGCACACGTACGGATACGGAGAACACACGTCCAAGTATTTGATTTCCTCTCCTTTCTCTTCGTCGGATTGGTACAGCAAACAGGTGGCATTCGTCCGTCCTCCGTACAAACTGTCCCTTGGGTTCAGTAAGTCCACCAGCTTGTAACTTTCCACGATGCGCTTAAAGTCAGGATCGGTTTTCAAACGGTGATCGTACTCGTGTTCCCACATTTCTACCACTTGGTATCCTTGCTCTTCTAACTTCAAGCGTCGCTGACAAGTGGTCTGGTACAAGTCTTCCATGGTTCGTTGTAAAAACTGATTTGTTGTCTTACGTTCAGGGTAGCAGATGGGACATCCGTGAAATAAGCACCCGTTAAACTCGTACACGATCTGGGGGTTTTCTAAGTCCCATATATCCACCGAATACCTTCCGATGGTCATTTCGCCTCCTCCGTTGCGAGCATGTTGGATCCATTTGTCTTCCTTGTCGCACAAGTAATGTAACCAGCGTAGGGCTTTGACCGAGTATTGACGTTTGACAAAATTGGTCGTTTGAGGACTGATGACAGCCAGGGTATTTTCGGGCATGAATCGTTGACGGTACACTAAAGAATACACGCTTTGGCAATAGTGCAGGCTTCTTTCAAAGGATCGATCCCTCCGTGCTCCATGAACAGTTCTCGAAATTTTCCACAGCAACGCCGTAAAATGTCCATGTCGGAACGACAATACTTTAACATTTATTCCTGAAAGTCGAAGGGGTCCGAGACGTGAGTCTGGTACCAAGCGTAGAAAGCTTCTCGTTGTTCGGTGCGCATGTTGTCGGGGTCGTAGTAGTGAGCCTCGGGCAAATGGAGTAGAACGGCGTGTTGATTGGCTTCGGTATTGAAAAAGTGTGGAAAATAGCCTTTGGCCATCGATGTCATTCCAAATGTTTTAGGCATGCGACTCAAAGGCATGGCCAAGTAACTTATCGAATCTTTAAGCTGCACTTGACCCACTTGCGTGGAAATGATTTTGGCTCCGTTCAAAATGACTTTAGGACGTTCGGTACTTTGTTCCGTATAGTATCAGAGGACAAATTGTCCATCGTATCCCGAAAAATTGCGAGCCATCACCGTGGCGTAGTGATGACAATCTCCGTAACGTTCGATGTCTTCTTGGTTCCACGTCTCGTCGATAGGGTCTAAGATCCATTGGGCAAAATCGGTCAGCGTGTTTGGTCCCCGAAAGATTTTTTCACGTCCTCCAGGAATCTTGCTACAGTGAGGGCAATGAGTAAAGATAGGCTCTTGGATGCACTTCTCACACGCTCGATGAGCGAAGCAGAAATTAGGATTGTGAATGCCAGTCTCTTGCATGCATTCGAAATCGAAAAAGATGAAATTCCCTTTCTTCTGGTCATTATCTTCTTCTTCTTCATGTTTGGAATGGTATTTTTGAATGTAGCATTGGTGTTCCAAGTCCACGACTTGGCGACAAATGTGAAATCGCTTCTTTCCTGAACAGACGTGCGCTTTGGCATTATTGGTATGTATGCCTTGTCCACAAGTAGGGCACAATCTCAGGAGCTGACAAGCACTTTTCTGCTGTGAACCTTGCGTCTTTAAATGTTGTTGGTAACAAGTTGGACTGACAAACGTGCGCTGACAAGCTGGACAATGCACTCGTTCTTGTCCTTGGTCCAGCCAGGGCTTAGAGGCTAAACATCCCTCACATTTCGATCCACAATGCTTGTGTTGCTCTCGATTGTTATAGCCATAGTCACATTTCTCACAGTAATAACTGTATCCCAGGAATGCAGTGATACTGGTAATGGCATCAAAATGTTCATCGTGATGATAGACGTGAATGTATTTTCCGTCTTTGAAATGTTTGCCTCGATACAACAGAGGTCTGCGCACTTCTTGAGGATGCACTTTCAAGGTGTAGCGTGGAGCCAAGACGTATTGCAACTTTTGCATTTCAGGAATGCCACAGGGTGTGTCTTTGGAAAGGCCAGTTTGCTGTAACAGGAGTTCTGCTTCTCTTCTTTGTTTGGCTGGGCTAGATTTTTGAATAATTTGCCAGGCTTTTTTCCATTCTGCCGTGTCGTTCTTGTCGGCATACGTTCGTCCCACCATGATGGCACGGGCTAAACACATCTTGTCTTGAGGGTTATTAATTCGGACGAGGCTCGTTTTGGTGATGCGAAGATCGTCCACCAATAACACCTTTTTGCGTCCGGTCCCTTGGGGAAGAGCTACGTGGGTCATGATGAACAGTGTCGCTTTTCCATCGGTGATGTGAAACTTGTCGTTGGATTGTTGCACGTGTTGAATCTTGTCGATGACTTTGGAAGGTGTCAATTCTGATGGACTGCTAAACTCGATCCAAACGGGGGACTTCAAACTGTTGTGATGAATGGAAAGTCTCAAGCGATCGTCTTCTTTGGCTTCACATTGCCGTTTCAGTGTGGTTAACAAACAATCCCACACATCGGTGATGAACCCCTCTGCTTTCTCCAACGGTACGTCGGACTTGATATCTTTAAACTTCACTGCGTACGTGTAGGCCGTAGTTCTAAATTTTCTGGAGGAGCGTTTTTCAGTCTCTCGAATGTGGTAGTACTTTTCAGGGTTTACTGGTGGTGATGGATTTTGACTGGGTGTAGACTCTCTGGGCCTAGATTCTGGCTCACTCATCTCATCTTCAAAATCGCTGGCATGAATTTGAGCCAAGACTTCAGCTACTGTGTGAGGCGATAAATCACGTTTCTGCCTCTTACTTTCTTCTCCTTTCTTTATGAAATGATGCGATCGTTTCATCTTGACTGCAAAAAGTCAAATGACAACATTTGAAACGCCATAGACCCCTATTTATCCATGTCAGGCTTAGTGCATATATAAAGGCTGGTGCCTTCCCTCTCAGTATTCATTTCACTCTCAAGCTGACCAGCACGATGGAAGAACCCACACAGATCGAACTTCTGTGATTAGAGCTTTGCGAGGTGTCATACGAAAGTTTTCTTCCGACAAGCCGACGGACTACTCTCCCTCCTTTCGAGATAAAAGTCAAGATACTTGATATGTCTGTCAGAAGAAAGGGCATTGGGCTACAGAATGTCCAGACCGTCAAAAAAGCACGACCAGTGTCAGAAGAGACAAAAATCAAAATACTTGTTATCATTGTCAAGAGAAAGGACATTGGTCTTCAGATTTGTCTCAGAAACAACAGGAGCAGGAGGAGGAAGAAGAAGAAGAGGTGCCCTCGGCAAAGGAAGAACTCAGGAACGAGAAGCAATCAGCTTTAACTGCCTTAAGCCTTTGCCACGGCCAAGATCTACTTCTGAACTTGCTCCTTTTAATGATTTGGTAGAAATCACTAGGGGTGTTATCTCCGGTGTACTAACCGGATTAGACTGTTTGGCTTGGGAATGTCTTTGTCTCTTTGGTCGTAATAAAGAGGTCTGATACATTTGTTTCAGACTTCTTAACTCGGCCAAAACGTCCAAGAGTACCGTTACCGTTTGAGGTTCACTGTTCTCCTTCTCTCCTAGACCTTGTTTCTTCTCTACTGCTTCTTCCTGTCGTTTGCTTCTTGCCTCTTCTTCTTCTCGCTGTTGCTGTTCAGGGAGAAATGCTTGTTCTGCCTCTTTCTGCTGCTGTAAAAACTTCTCCAATTCTTCTTTCTGTCTTTGTTTAAAATCCTCGACGTGTGGTAAAGAAGGAGAAGGTGGCGAAGGTACTGGTACTGGAACAAATTCTTACGAAGAGAGAAAATCTACTAAATCCCAGTTGAAATCGACTTCTTCAGGAAGTAGCGCTCTGTTAACTTTGGTAGCCACTGCTATGCCATCGCTTTTCGTCTCCAACGCCGGTGCACCCCAATTCATCGTCTTCTTAGTTTCAGTCATGTTTCACAAAACAATGCCGCATCGATTCACTGCGCACAGACGCTAGCGCACCTATATAGGGAATGTGACGTCACAGGTAGCTCTCTTAGGATTGGAAGACAGACTCCGCGAAGTGACTGAATTTTGTAACGCATGTTGGGATTGGTGAACAATTTCAATCCGTTTCGATCCGGTTTTCCACTATAAATAAACGCGGTTCACTTCATTCCCTTCACCTGTTCCTCGTCACAAAGATGTGGACCAACGCTGAATCGTTTACTCTGATATCGTCGATGCTGTTCCGTACGGACTTACCCATGTATGTGAGGTCATCATGGAGAATCGTTAGGATCACCGAGACAAGCGTTTGGAAAAGAAGGACAAATTTGGAAAGACAAGGCTGTCTGAAGCTAGTTCTGATTTATGGA
>JAECUM010050126.1:0-23538 GCA_016617855.1 Megalonaias nervosa | reverse complement strand
TTTAGGTGTCACATGACGTGTGATTATACATAGACGGTAACATCCAGAACTCGAATCCTTGCCGGCTCAATTTTTATGCCTTCCGAGTTTTTCGAAGTCGCAAAGAAGATCGTGTTCTGCAGCTGGGCCCATTAGGGATACCGAGTGTTCGAGTAATTCTTGATGAAAGTTTTAGCGTATCTGGAAATAATAATTCGACTGTATTGGCAAAGTAACATGAAAAATAAATATTAAACCTCCCATATAAAGAAAAAAAACAAGGAAAATATTATCAAATACTAATGGCCCACAATTGATGATATGAATATGAAGCCAACAAGATGGAGAAAAACAAATGAAAAAGTCGAAAACGGAGAAGTCTGGTGTTCAAATATAATGTGAACTTGTTCAGGCCCCAGGACAAGTGAGCCAATTATAACCAATCATTCATCATAGTTCGTACTTGATACGTAATCCAGATGAGTTTTGATTTGCCCGTCACCATTATGCAGTTCGTAACTAATTAACGTATTAATATACAGTAATATGACAGCACATACAAAAGGAGATTAATTTCAACAAAATTTGTTACATGCATTTGTAGGAGAGGTATTTTTATAATTACTCATTTGTTTAAAACAATGACGATGTTACAAATAAATTATTTCGATAACAGCGCTGCTTATTTGATAACAAGCATTCGATTTCAAATACTGCACCAACAAATTTGACCCGATTTTGCAGAAGACGCTGTGGCTTTAAGAAATTTCAAATTGGGACAGAAGAGACAGGTTCGTCTTATTTTGGAAACTGCTGAATATAAATTATGGTAATATCCTAAAGAATAGTTTGGCATTATGACTTAAAGACAGGGGCACATGTTGCTGCTTCTCACTCAGATGGGATTGCAATTACAGAAAACATCCTTTAATCGACTTATTAAGGCTGCATTTTCAAAATTAACCTTATAGATTCTCATCTGTGCCCTTCCTCCTGATAAACGAAGAGTGCGGAACATGACACGCGATTACCAAGAATATGCTGAAATAAGATTAAACACTGTTTTTTTTTGGGGGGGGGGGTCTCTCGTTTCTTCACAATATAACTAGCACACAATACATCGTGGAAATTCTGTTTACAAGTAGGTAAATGGAGAGAAAAGGATTCAATATTCAAAATTTTTTTTCTCATATTTCCTAATGTTATAATTGACACAATATTATAGTACTTTAGTAGCAGTTGTTAGTAAATTATTTATCTGTCAGTTGTTAAAAGTAAGAAATCTTCTTTCCTCATTACCATATAGGTGTCCAATACATATTACAGATTACTTCTAACGATTTGTTGATGTTGATATGCTGTATCTAAGTGTTCAACCTTTTCTCTCTTACGTTTATTTTAATCGATTTGCCTGAACGTTACATATCCAATCTATTCTTTATTACATATTATTGAACTGATTTACGTATAGGCCATTATTAGAATTCAAAGATGCTATTTTTATATAGACCGTATATCATTTGTATACGCGTACAATTATGAGTACTTGAATTTATCTACTCTTTATATATTTTATAGTTTTGTATGTATTGTTATATTAATGTATAATATTAATATTATACATTAATCAATTCATATTAATATTAATGTGTATAATGTATATTCATGAAAGGATATGGATAATCATATACGTCAGTACATTCTCAAAAATTCTTTACTTTCATAAGCGTCATGTATTATTTTTGAAGTGTTTGAAAATACATGCAAATATTGTTTTTTTAAAAATGTAAAATTAGTTTTGTTTTCAGAATCTTAATGTGAAAGATAAACAGTATAAAGCGCTCAGCTGAATTGAACTTAATTTAAATCGGAGCATTCTGACATCAAGATTATTAAATTTATAAAAATCATGTTGATCATAGATGTCATATGGCCTGTAGTACTAACACAAGAAATTATTTTTAAAAAGCTGTTTGAGCGACCATTTACAACAGAAGGAAAAGTACTGAGAAAAAAAATACTCAACAGTGTTTTACTATCTTAATTAAGAATAGCTTTACCCTTTTGTACAGATGACGGCTACATAATTTTAAATATTGTCATCGTTGCCAAAAATAATAAACACATTTAAAATCAAATTTTCTTAAAAATCGAATATTAGCATTTACAAAACAAATGTCTTGCACTTTTGATTTCATCATGATCTTTCATAATTTTGCAGGATTGCTAATCGGTCATCAAATACGGACACCATTATTGCAGATAGAAATTTATTCCAATAGCTGTTGAAACATGTGTATCTACCATGACATATGGCAAATACTGAGTTTGTTTCGATTTGGGTTTCCAAAAGAAAAACAGCTTTATGCGTTGAAGACCAGATTCAGGCAGGAATGCCTTGTTGGCAACCAAAAACATTATATGCAAATATGTTAATTCGCCCTAAATTATTCATACCACGGCTAAGACTGTTCAACCTTGCAATAGTGAATCGAGAAACAGCTGACAGCTAAAACAAAATTTGATTGGGAGCGGAGGGACTTCTGATATCGAGATGTTCATACTCGAGATACATTATCAATTGGTCTTACATTGATGTAAAAACTGAGATCAGAGTGGCTCTAGCGAAGTGGGTCTCATTGTTTTATATCATACACAAGAGTCTATACATATCAGAACATTTAAAGGGAAATAGTGAATAAGTAATAATCAGATATTGTCTAAAAATCAACTTATCTAGGTCATCTATTGTAGCACAAGTGCAAAAAATTTAAAATATCTGGCTAAGTATAACGACATATTGTCAGAATATCAGTATATCGAAGCTTGGTATTGGCTATCAGGGAATATACGAAAATTTGAGAGACTATTTGTCGATTATATTTTTCAGAAAGGAACATCTGAATTTATTTCAAATTCTGATGGAAGCGGTGCTCTTCTCTCGGCAGAGAATACTAAGCTGGTAATCCAACAAGTGCAATACACTCACGACGGAGTATACAACTGTATTGCTAGTAATGATTACGGATCAGCCGAAGCAAATGCAACTGTCTACATAAGATAAAGTAAGTAAAACAACAAGTTTATGTATGTATGTATGTATGTATGTATGTATGTATGTATGTATGTATGTATGTCTCTGACTATAAACTGTATTTACTGTCAGTATGCCTTTTATTTATCTATCTCAAGTTTTTGTTTTGGTTAATAGTTTTCGATTGTTCTAGCATTAAACATAAATGTAAGTGTTTCAATATTCAAGTGACATGCTTTATCAAATATGTAGAGAAGCTTAAAATATGTTGCAATAAACATTTAAATATCTCTATTCACTTCGTTTTAACTTGATTTTATTCTTAATTGTAAAGTATGTCAATTATCAGAACTTCATATAAACGGGTAATATTCGATTGAGAAAGTGGAAAGAAAGTCAAATTGATGAGCTCACAATCTGAAGATGTTTTATTTAAGATAATGCGAATAACTGAAATGATCTAAACCTAAAATATTAGACACCAGCGGTATACAAATATCGAATATAAACACTGACACATGCCGGAAATTAAGGATCTGCTCATAACCTTCAACGAAGGACATGTATGTATGTGTCTAAGAGTCATCGATCAGTCGACACTGAAGTCGCGGAAAGTTAGTCTGGTTTATTAAAAGAAAAAAATCTTCTAGATTTATTTTGAAAAGTAAACAGGAAAACGGTCTGGACGTACATTTGATCTTTGTAATAACAGATTCAATGCTTGAGCTCCATGAAGAAAACAAACAAAAAAAATCTAACAAACTTGATTGAACATTTCTCTGTAATAATAATTTAATGACCCGATATTGAATACCCAGCTATCATGACCATTTAAGGCTTTGTTAGATTTTAGTGATTATTTGTTGATTGTTGGGGGTCGGTGTTAGAAACACGTTTCTCAACCCGAGGAATTGGCCAGTTTCTATGAGCAGACGTCATAATGTACAGAATTCACAAGACTTTATGATAGCATGAATCAGTTTCTTAAAATGGACCCTCCCTAAATTTCTTAAAATAGGGAATTAACTGGATATTTTTAGGTGTAAGTGTTTAGTAATTTGAGATCGGAATAATTATCTGTATTATGTGTTTGGGTCTTGTTTTGTATTGCATAGCGTGAAGCACAAATATTCGGTTCGAAAACGCTTTGCTAATAAGTCGTACAAATGTGAACAAGAGAAAAACCATGCAAGTGTGAAATTAGAGTGTAGCGATGTTAGGTCATTAGGTGATTAGAAAAAAAAAATTACTGTAGTATTTACGCTTTTAAGAACCTTTCAGTTGACAACGACTATTGTCTTAATGTCCTTCGAAATAGGGGAAATAATCAATTATCTTGCCACCAGGTCTTCGATTTGGCCTGTATGAGACCCCAAGAGAGAGAGAGAGAGAGAGAGAGAGAGAGAGAGAGAGAGAGAGAGAGAGAAAGGGGGGGGGGGGGTTTAAAAAAAAACCTTTCCACAATTTGAACTATATCCAGTTTTTGCGCAATAAATGGAATTATCACATTCTTAGGTGGATCATATAAATATTATTGATGTCTTAAGGGATCGGTAGGATTGAGATAACAATGTGTTGCGGTAAATTACATTTTTGACAATTTGTTGACTCTGATCAAATCTAACCACAAAGCAAATCCGATGCAGCACATCTGGTTTATTCTTGTTGTCAAGGAAGTAAGGGGAAATAACTTCATAGAGACGTAAACGGTGTCGGGTAAAATTTCCTCAGCAAAATTTAATATCCGTTTCTGAAATGTTATACAGTTTCTATTTATTTGTTCTAGCTCACAACGACTTTGTTTCTGCATGTATACATTTTGAACGAACACACAATCAAGCGTCGCATAGCATGATGGGAAATATAATATTTTGTCATATGAAAATAGAGGAATGAAACAATATGAAATATTATTTCGCCAATAAGTTTCAGTATTTCACACAAGTATGTAATAAATTGTCATGCTTCATTCATGGAACAGTAATATAAAGCGCTTAATAGCAGTAACTACACTTTAATAGTTCAATTATGGGCATATAAGCAATGAACGTAATAAGCCTGACTGAGCAGCTAAAAATGCATACGGCCAATAAACCGAATCGAGTTAAATAGTCACGCACTTAAACCAGTCTAAGTGCGATTCTTTCGCAAATCTACTGAATCTAACTCTGGTTCATATTTTTCAGATTATCATCCAGTAATGTATAAATATGGGCACCCAGAGATGACATGTGCTTCGAGAGCAACATATTCACGATGCAAATGAAACAATACCTCATTTTAATGTGGCCATGTAGTGTAAAAACAAATAAATTGTAACTGGAATATGGTTTGGGGTGGTATTTTTTTTATACAACATGCTACATATATCTGATCTTATCTGTGAAAATTATGCCAGTGGTCACTATGCGATTTGGTGTAAATCAGTATGCAGTGATGTATGAATAAGTATGTGATTGCGTATGAAACAAGTATGCAATCAAGTATGAATCAGAATGAGATTACGTATGAAACAAGCATGCAATCAAGTATGAATCAGAATGAGATTACGTATGAAACAAGTATGCAATCAAGTATTAATCAGAATGAGATTAAGTACGAATCAACTAAGCGATGGGGTATGAATCGCTACGTAACTAAGCACGAACTGGCTATGTTTCTTAGTCCTCCCTGTTGTAGATGTTCATGAGGTGATCTGGTATTTCACTTGGTCTCTTTTTTCAATAATCTTCAGTCTTTTCATAACTGAAGAGAGAGAGAGAGAGAGAGAGAGAGAGAGAGAGAGAGAGAGAACAGGGTTCATACAGGTAAAATATGACAAAATTCAAGGACTTTTCAAGGACTTTATTTTGATTTTCAAGGAGTCTTATATCTGAACTCGCCATAGATATCTACATTTGGAACAACATTCAGACTGACTTGTGGCTCATGTAACTGCATTGTCCTCTCCCAATAAAGTTCACTAACATAGGTGCAATAAACATAAAGTCAAACTAACAAAATGTTTATTAACAAGTTCTTCCTCTGTACTTAATTTCTCTTCAGCTCCTTGATCTTAACATCCAGCTTACTGCAAAGACCTTCATAAATTCCAAGTTTCTCCTCAGCACCTTTTCTATTAGCATTGGCCTGTGCAAGAAGTTGCCACTTTAGTGTCTATTCTGTTTTTAAAGACAGTTCATCTGCTTTCTTCACAAATATTTCATAATCTAATCTGGCCTGCTTTTTTCTTCTTTTCAGATCTTCAATGTCATCAAGAACATGCTTTCTTTTCTTCTGCCCAGACTCAGACTGCTTCTTTTCCCTCTCCTTCTCTAAATAAGTTTCATACTTCTGTCTTGCTGAAGCTGCACTTACAAGAAGCTGATTGGTGATTGGAACATTCAGTACTCCTCCCAAATTTCTAACATAATTTCATATGATCCTCTGTGTAACCACACTTTGCCCCTTCAAATTTTCACATTCTACTTCCTTGTTCACAGAAAAGCCACGCTCTACTGTTGCTTGTCCATGGGAGAGGGTCAACAGGAGCTTAACAATCTCCAGCAGCTTCCCATTCCTAGCATCTGACATGTGCTCCTGTAAGGGTACAAATTTCTGTCGATCTATGAAGAGCACATTAATTTGGGCAGGTGAACGATTAATTGGACTGATGGGGACCAGCGCGTGTTAAATCACCATAATGCACGGATTGTTAATGTCTGTGTCCTCAGCGAAGTGATTCTTAATTAAACATTCGTTTATTTAACAAGTCAGACAGACTGGAAGAATAGGGATAACTTCGATTTTGCATCGGAATTGTCAGATTTGAGATTTTCCAGAATTAGTTATTTGGGAATCTAGAGGTCACGCAGACTACAATTTGGCGCCTAGTTAGTAAAGGCGGGATATATATTTAATCCGGATCGGTTACGCTAAATAAGGGGCGTGATTCCCACACGAAATTCTTGGTTTTAATATGTCCCATCGCAAAATTTTTAGTCAGTCTATGCTTTTCTGCAAGACAAAACACATGTAGGAGACTCCGAGTTTCAATTTAGAAGGAATTCACTCGTAAATAATAATCCAAGGGATCGGATGTCTGGAAAGTCAACGGACACGATTTTGGCGGTAGAAGCGAGCGAAGCTTGAAAACACAAGGTATTTGCGCCAGTCTCGTGTAATTCGTTGATATCAATATAACGATTTCTTTGATTTATTTGCTTATATTTGCATGAATTTATTTGTTTAGATTCGTAGATCAATTTTCTTGATATGAATACAACTTGTGTGAGTTCATCTATATGAATCCGTACAATGATACTCTTTATATAAGTTTGACAAATTGTTTGAATGTGTCGTCTTGACTGTTACAGGAAAATACGTATCTAAGAATTTTATGCCTTACTTTAGTTGATATGAGTTACGAGAATCCGTATGAATTCACCGACCTTAGATGATTTCACGTATGATAAAGACTTGAGTGCGTATTGACTGAAATTAACGTTGTTAAACCATGAAGTGAGATTTTATATATGCTAGAGACTTGAATGTGTGTATTCGCTAGAAATAACGTAGTTACGCCATGTAATGAATTTCATTCATTTGTGTAACTGAGACGAGACCGGAACTGATGTCTCGGGGGATGTTAATGTGAGTCAGGTTGAAATAGCCGTTAGGAAGTACATTAATCTTATGAAACTAGGTTTGTTTATGGTCTGCCACGTTTAGCTTGACCAGATAGCCTTTGGTATCTGTTGAATTCCGATAGAACGATATCTGACATAAAAAGAGGGGAGTAATGATCTATTCCCAGTAGGACATCTGACAAAAGATTTAGGTTGCTTCTTTGTTTATTTTTGGAAGGTGAAATAGTTCCCCGGGACTTATCCACGTACCTACCTATCGAAGTATCTACGTATCTACGTACTTACGTATCCACCTACCCACACAAAGTTCGAGGGCCGAAAGAGGCGAGACTATAGAGAGTTTGGAGAAGGGAAAAGTGGAAAGGATCAAGACGAACAGTCACAGAAAGGTTGGAGAACAGTCACAGTGAATTTGGAATGAACCGGAAATAATCAGGTTATGAAGTTGTACCAGGCAATGACTTCGATTGTTCACTCGATTATATGATGAACTAATTCTATCATTTAAAACTGATCGGCTATTTATATAAGTATATTTGTGTTTGAAATTCGGTGAATGATTTATTTCAAAAAGAAGTGTATCTTCTTAATGTAATGCATTATCACGGTTGTTTATGTAATTGATTAAATTGTTATTTCATGTACGGGGGCTCGTGTCATTCTGTTTTATATATCTGCTCAGATCTCTATCTATTCCACCTATATAAGTTTCACACTTTATATTGATATTTACTCGATCCGGGAAAAAACACCGAAGGCGATCACCCTCTAGATAACGATAACCAAATTTCCATTACAACCCACCCCCAACAAAGTGGGGTACGTAGCAGCTCCACAAAAAATTTGTCCAGTCTATCCTTGTATGGATCAAAGCCTGTAAACTTATCGGTACCAATAACTATTATACTGTCAAGAAAGTCATTATATTGTTTCAGGATGACTTCACCATCAAGCACATTGATTCTTTTTGTTGCAATAATCAACTTCATAAGTTTCTTAAATTTGTCCCTGCTGAGATTTGTATGTCTGGCCATTTCCCTTGGACACAAAGATACCATATTTCTGACCAAAGAATAAGTGATTGGGGATTTCACAGTAATCTTTTTCAACACTTCAATCACAAATGCCATACATTCCATTCTGAACTCCGTTACTTCTTTTTCACTCGTGGTTGCACTTCTCAACTTTTCTTCAGCTGGTAAAACGATGTCCACCTACTTGTATGTCAAAAGATTGATCTTCTCTAAATCTATCCTTAGCAACTTTTCTGGTGTGGTTGGCTGGTCTAAAACTTCAGGCTTGACAACTTTCCGCATCAAGCATTTGATGACTGTAGTCAAGTCATCCACCATAAAAGGCACCATGGGCTTATCTGTTTGGTAGTTGCCCGGAAAGGCTGTAATATGGTTGCATTGAAACAAAAAATCTCTAGCTTTGCTCTGATTACCTTGTCCTTCACTGCTTGACTTACTACATCAAATGATTTGTTGGTAGGTTTAGGTAACTGTTTTGACTGAACCTTTTTGACATAAAGTTCAACTGAATTCCCCACCTGCAATGCTCGCTGGGAAACGGGTACGTTTTCTAACCATCTATGGTCTACAAATTTTAGTGGCATGATTGTATTGCCAGCCAATTTTAGGTAATCTTCTCTCCTGGCAGGTGAATCTTTAAAAGATAGTACAGACTACGCAGAAGTGAAGCGATTCCCCATTCTGTAACAAGTGCACCTGCCTTAAATGCATTATGCAAAGTATGCAGTCCACATGAGCCAATATTAATTAAATCATGTCCATAGTCTGTATTTATCTGACTTTGGATAATGTCTAAAACTTTCAAATTCACATTGGGCCCGTCCATACTTATCTGCACCATGTTGTGGATATTCATGTGGTTCATTGTTTCTTCTCTGAAATGATCAACTATTTCATCAGCTGTAGCAAGGCCTGCAATCAGAAAGGATAAATACATATAAATCTTCACCAATTGCCTGGGTCCATGCTAAGTAATAATTAATGTACAAAGTGTCAATGTATTTATTTTATTTCATGCACTTCATTATATACGTATGTGTGATTTATGCTCATTTAGTTTATTTTTTTTATTCACCTATCTTTAGTAATTCCAAGGATAATGTGAACGCAATCAATACTTCTAAACTTGACAGCTAATAAAAAAAAATTAAAAGAAACTAAAAATAAAATATAACATAAAAATAACAATAATAAATAATATACTTACCTAAAAACTATCATCCCAAGTATCTGGTCACAACCTGGTTTGTCCCACATCCCAGAATCTGACATGTATGTCCATCTGCTTTTCTTGCATTTTCTTGTTCAAGGATTCATCAAATAGAATCACTAACACACTACTGACACTTGATATAATTAATTTTTTAAGGTGTTCCGCAATGCCAAAAGCACACAAGTAAGATGTTTTCCATTCTGCACACGAAAACTTGGCAGTCAGAGCACTGTCTGGGAACATAGCATGAAAAACGTCAGCAATATGTTCATTTGATTTGTTGGATGCATGTGTGACCACAGTATGCAATGTCCATAAAGTTTCTGACTTCAGAACATCGTTCTTGGAAAGGAAGTTGGAAATATTTGCAGATGTTGACTGTGTGGTTGAAGCTGCATCAGATGGGGTAGGGGTAACATCAATCCCGTCATTAATTTATCGGAATGCGACTCTTTCTTAGATATAACGTCAGTGTCTCTGGCACATGTCTTGATTTTGTCTGTTTTTATTCCAAAATAATCCAAGCTCATCGCTGACACTGACGCTTCAATTTTCCGGTGTTTTGTACCTTTACGGTGTGATTTAAGGGCACTATCACCTATAGCCCCGATGTCTATAACTTTTTTGCACACACAACACAAAGCTTTATGTCTGTCCTGGGTCTCCTTGACCCACTTATAGGAGCCTTTCCATTCACGATTAAAAACACACTTCCCTGGCGGCATTTTCATGTAGAAATCAAGGCTACGAGGTGCGATGTAAGAAATAGAAAGCGGCCACATTGCCATTCCCACAATGCTGCTAAACGGAAATCTTGAGTAATCTCCCTTTCCTTAGTTACCGACCAAGCCACAGAAAGTTAAAGGCATATAGTCGATCGGACATTTTCAGCAATATTTCCACCGAGGTTTCATTGTTTTTAAAAAAAAAATTCTGGTCTTTTATTTTCTTAAAATTTCAAGCACGTTTTAAGGATTTTTGCTCATTTTTAAGGACTTTTTCCAACTGACATTTAAAAAAAGCACTTTTCAAGAGGATTTTCAAAACATAAGCACTTTTCGTCCAGCAGTTGAAAATTCAAGTACTTTTCAAATCTGTGCGAACTCCGGAGAGAGAGAGAGAGAGAGAGAGAGAGAGAGAGAGAGAGAGAGAGAGAGAGAGAGAGAGAGAGATCTTTGAATTAAAGTGGCGTGCGCACATTAGTGCATGTGCCACTATTTTATGCCTGCACCGCATGCTGTTAATTATTCCTGGGGGAAGAAATTAGAGCTTCATCCCCCAGGCGTTCATGCACTCAAAGAGTGCTGATAATTGTGCCATCAGGTCGTGGGTCAACTAAGTCCCAAAAGACCTGATTGAATACGCCAGCTGGTAAATTGACTTGAATACTGAAGAGTAAAGTGTTTAATGATTAACCACAACAGTACACTCCTCATTATAAGAGGAGACTCGTTGGCATGCAGGTATTACCGGACTATCTTTCTTCATCCACGTATGGGTCTCCAGTCCGCACATGCAGCATGTTATACCATGCACCCACATGCCACTCCGCCACAGCACCAGCTAGCGCTCAGAGGCTTTACTTGAGCAGGAACGGACCCAACACGCACTCTGGATTGGGAATCTACAGCGGTAACCAGGTGTCAGCCAAAGCAGAATGTCACATCGGGACACCTGGTGTTTAGACGGGTGGAAATTGTTCCACATCTCCGTCGTGGTACGAGTGTCCGAGTGAGGAAAAGGAGGAAAGGTACTCGGCAGTTGGCGCGAACGCGACAGGGCCCTGAAACACCAGTCCGTACTTAATTTTCTAAATTCAGTCCAGGTATACTAATGGACAATAAATAAAACTAATAGCGTGTTAGCCACCTGTGCAATTAGCCAAATTCTAAATAGTTGATAAATTTTCCTATCACCTAACCATCGAAGAATATCTAGTACGATAGTGTACATAATAAAAGTCCCTAAGAATTTTAATATAAAATATCTAAGCGACAATAAAAGTTTTGAGTCAATATTAGGTATGAGATTGTAATTTTGAACGGTGATCAAAGGATCAGATCAGTGTAGTGGTTTGATCGAATTGGGATTCCAAGCCAAAGTGGAATCCCTGCAATAATAAGGCAGTTTTGGAGCCCATAAAAGGGCTGTTAGGTTGGCAGCCAGAAGGTTTTCCGGCGAAGTTCTTCTTTGCATATCTTGGCCGCACTACGTGGTTCTTCATATGTTTCGTCGGGTATTGCCTCAAACCCGTACATTTTTGCTAGCTCAATGGCGGTTTCAATGAGAGTGCCAAGTGGGGTCTCATGGTACGCCTTGTCGTAACTGTCATAACTGAAAACCATTTAGAACGATTTTTCCGTAAAACTTGATTAGAAAGGAACATAACAGATAGGGTTCACGTGGCAACTGAATGCTAACACAAACCGCTATAGAAAACATTCTCATTGCTAATTCACATTGGTTTGAAAACCTGAGAGTTTCATTTTCGAATTGCGTCTTTTATTTTATTTTCTTTATTTGTGTTTAAGGGCAATGAGCAAATACTGCATATATGTTCATGAGTACTAAATGTAAAAAAAAATTTTAAACTGACTTTGATCATTTCAATTTTTCGGCAAACATTAGAACTGAAATATTTAAAACTTGGAATTGGTTTCATAAATTTAGTTTGAAGTGAGCACAAAAGTAAAATTAGATTCATCACATGACAAAATTAACCAATCTTATTGAATCTAAATAGCAAAACAGTGAATATAAATGACTTTGAAGTCTCTTTGGATTGACTCAAACAATAAGCTTGTGTGACGTAACAATGTAATATATAACGTCAGGAGGTGTTATTCCAATTTATAATGTAGAAAAATATGAAAGAGGTTTAGCAACTTGAATACCCTAGTGGCCATTTGATCAATTTATAGTTCTTTTTCCCTGAATTCACAATGAGTGAAAAAATGTGGAAATGTGCAGTCTCAATTTCAACATTTCTAGTACAATAAATTCTGCATTCAAAGTTGTATATATCGGATCCCTTTATGTTTCGTGCAAGTCTTTTATCTGTTAAGTGATACTTAGGTAGCTACGAATCTATGGTATTAAACAAAGCTATAGAAACGAGTCAAAACCAATAAGTTGGGTAAAATTTAACAAATAATTTGTTTCCCAAGAATACAAAGAGAAGATTTAATAAGAACTTACAGTGTAGCGAATTAAATCCCAAATAGTCCATGAAGTTCTATCACAAGTCAGAATAATAGAGTGTTCCAAATGAATGCCATTGGTGTTACTAATGAGTTCCAATCTTGAATGTGCTAATGTACCAATAGCCTGGAATGTACCAATGTGCTAACAGTTTTGATGTATCACAATGATATAATCCAGAATGACTTAAAACGAATTCACAAAAGACCCAAAATAGTTATTTGGTCCAAAAGCCTCACCGAGTACTTTGTAATTCCAGTGAATAATTTGAATAAATGCATCATCTTCAATTATAACTGAACACAGCTAAATGAATGACTCCACTAGACAGATGTTAAAGTAGGAATGAATAATTCTGATGACAACAACTTTATATAGATCCCGATTTGACCTTTGTAGTAATAATCATATGCTGAAAATACTCTGTCATCTTCAAACTGTAAACAAAATTCGTTTCTAGAGTCTTTTCAGTCAGAATCAAGACTGTATCTAGAAGTCAAACCCAAGTAAACAATTTTATTTTCTAAAATGATATTCGTCAGGATTGACCCAAACTCTTACCTCAATTATGGACAAGTGTAAATCGCACAATACAAAATAATTACACATAACAAGGTGAAAAGATACTCTCATTATAATCGGAGATTATTGTGGTCAAAGTGATTTCCTTTTCAAGTGTTCATTCTGATTTCAAATATTGTACTTAAGACATTTGTGGTTGTGAGGCATAAATACATGGGTCAACGCAGCCAAACTTGACTTCACATGACTACCTTATCACAACATACCACCTTTTCTTTATGCCTCGATGCAATAAGTCCCACATTTGCTGTAATACTACCAAATATTTTACTTATTTAGCTCACCAGCACATTCATGTTATTATTCTCCATTAAGAACAAACAAGACCTCCCACTCCCATCCAGATTTCCAGCTACAAAAATTTTTACCTTTGCGAACCAAGTAACGGCGTGTCCTAAATTTTAACAATAGACCATATGCATCCACTCTTTCCTTGTCCAGGATGTGTTGAAAGTGTCAGTATATAACTGGGTTTGTTTTAAGATGGGTACACTTCACTAAAACAATTTTAACACAGTTTTCATAAATGTTTAACAGTGGAAATCATTAGTTTCTTCGATATAATCTGGTGCTTCACAGTTCAGCTTTATTAGAACCCAATTGGAACTGTCAAAGCCATCACCATCTATGAGGATGTATTATGTTTGTATTGTGCGGCTTTTATCAGCACATCAGTACAATAGTGGCCATATGGTTGCAACTAAAGATATAAAAAATAACTATTAAGAATTGCACACAATTTTTAGGAAGACAAACTTTTCTGTAATAAATGTAAATATAAAGAACAATACTTACTTTACTTTACTTTAATCCTCTTCGTACCTAGTTGGCACATAGGGCGTCCACCGCTGTCCTCCATCGGTCCCTGTCCTGTGCCGCTTTCTTTGCTTCTCCCCACGATAGTTTCACGGTTTTCAGCTCGGCATCGAGTGTTCTTCTCCATGTGTTGGCAGGGCGTCCTCTATTTCTCTTCCCTTGGGGATTCCACTCTAGGACGTGCTTCGCGATGCTACTGCTGCCTTTTCTCCAAGTGTGGCCCACCCATCGTCATTTCCTTCTAGAGATGGTTACAGTGAACGGCTCTTGCTTTGTCCTTTTCCAGAGTTCTTCATTGGACACTTTCTCAGGCCACCAGATGCGAAGGATCCGTCTCAGGCACTCGTTGATGAAGACTTGGAGCTTCTGGTCCAGCGCCTTTGTTCGTTTCCATGACTCAGAGCCGTAGAGCAACACTGTCTTCACATTGGTATTGAATATGCGTATCTTGGTGTTGAGGCTAAGTTTCCTGCTGGTCCAGATTGGCTTGAGCATGGCGAAGGAGTGACGTGTTTTGCGGATTCTGGCTCTGATGTCCTTGTCTGTTCCTCCTTTGTTGCTCACCTTGCTTCCAAGATAGGTGAATACTTCAACATCATCCAGTGCTTGTCCTTCCAGAATGACGGGGTCTGTTTGCTGAGCATTCATGCGCATAGACTTTGTCTTCTTGCCATTGATGGATAAGCCTACTTTGCTAGCAGTTTCTTGTAGCAGGGTCGTTTTCTTCTGCATGTCTCCCCAGGTATGTGACAGGAAGCAGATGTCATCAGCAAAGTCCAGATCTTCGAGCCTATTTATCATGTTCCACTGGATCCCCATTGGTCTGTCAATGCTTGTTTTTATAACCCAGTCGATGACTATAGAGAAGAGCAGAGGAGAGAGAAGGCAGCCTTGTCTCACTCCGGTAACAACCTCAAAAACTGGTGAATGAATGTTGTTGTGGACAACCTGTCAGCTAGTGTGGCTGTAGATGCTTTGCAGGACTTCCACGACCTTCTCATGCACTCCATAGTGGCGTACAATCTTCCACATCGTGGCTCTGTCCATCGTATCAAAAGCCTTTCGGAAGTCTATGAAGTTCAGATACAGTGGTGACCGCCATTCCAGACTCTGTTCAATGATTACGCGTAAGGTCGTAATTTGCTCCGTGCAAGATCTTCCTGGTCGGAACCTGCTTTGCTCTTCTTGCAGTCTGTCGTCTATCGCCTTCTGAATCCTTCCCAAGATAAGTCGAGTAAACACTTTGCTGCACATTGAGAGAAGTTGGATCTCCCGCCAGTTGTTACAGTCCGCAGGGTCCCCTTTCTTTGGCAGCTTCACGATGTACCCTATGCTCCATTCTTCCGGGATCTTGCGCTGTTCCCATGTTGCTTGGACCAGGTCGAAGATTACTTCAGCTGTCAGCTGCGGGTTTGCCTCTGGTGGGATGTTATCCGGTCCTGGTGCTTTTCCTCGCTTTGTCTTCTTGATAGCCATGATGATTTCCACCATTGTGAATGGCTCCAAGTTTATATTCAGATCCTCCCCGGGTTTGATGTCTGGTGGGTCTGTTACTGGAGTTCCGTTGAGGGTATCCTTGAAGTACTCTTGCCAGCCAGCGTTCCAACTGCAGTTCTGGGTTGCTGATGACATTTCCTTCCTTGTCTTTCACTGGTTTCTGCGGGTTGGTGGTCTTTCCAGCTAGGAGTCGTGTTGTGTGGTAGAGTTCCTTCAGGTCGTTTCTTCGTGCCGCTTTCTCGGCTTCAGATGCCAGCTCTTCTATCATAACTCTCTTATCTTTCCTAGCACTCTTTTTCACTCGTTTGTTCTGCTTGTTGTATCTCTCTTGCAAGCGTTGCTTCTGACCTCTTGTCCTCGCTTGTATTATTAAACATAAAGTAGCTAAAATTTAGTTAGAGGTATATAAAATAAAATATAATGGTAACAAATGCAAAGCCATTAAAACAAATGGTTATTTTCCCCTCTAAATCGTATTCTCTACAAATCCTAAGTTTTTCTCGGGTGTACATTATCATATAGTTTCTTTATTGAGTTCTTATCAAAATGCTTGTGTAACATGGGGTGGAAGTTACTAGAGGATCATCCGTCAGAAGGTATGCGTATATTCAGGTATGTGTATGTTCGATACGCTATTGGCACAACACATTTGTTGTATACAAGGATGCACTCTCCAGTGGTCGATTTGATGTTCCGAAGTTGTTTCAGTAGTTTTCATTCCACATATTTTGCCATGTATGACCTGCATGCTGATTTATATAATATTGATGTCATTATATGGCATCTAACATTCTGAAATGGGTGTCTGCAGGTCAGTTTTGCGCTGCTGTATCTGACTCATCATCCCCCTTTATACCAACGTGACTGGCAGCGCAGCTAAAAATACACAATATATTTTCCAAATTGCATCAGCAAAACATGTAATATAACTGGTTGTCATATTTAAGGTTTTGAAAGGCTTTCATTTGTCGAAATGAAATCCGAAAAGCTGACAAAATTTGATGTTTTTTTGTTTTTTTTTTCTCCTGATAAAATAGGTTTCATTGAAGTTCAAGGCAGTGATTATGGCTGTAATTTCTGCAATAAAAATCTACGCGTAATCATGTAGCCAGTTTTTCGAGATGATGCCACGGGGTCTTGCAATGGCAACTTCAGCATGGTCTTCATCTTGGAACCAGCAGTGAACAGGAACGATTGGCTACCATAGGATGATCTGACTTTTAAAAAATTTACTCTGAAAGGGAAGGGAATATGTTGATGATTATTTGGGGATTTCTTGATAACAACGGTTATGATTTGTGAATTCAGAATTTTGCAGTTTTTACCAGTGCTGTTTGTTTTTTCTAAGTGATGAATTGTTATGCCAATAGGTAGAATGAAGTTTAGAGTTTTAACATAAAGACCACATCCTTAGTCCTACAATGTAAGACGTATAACATGTTATTTATGTTATAGTGCTACGTCTTACTACCCAAATAGCGGACTTGTATAGCGTGTTCCGACGTCGGTTGACATCGGAACGAGTAGTCAAAGTTTCGGGAATATCTCACACACTTGGCAGCCCACACTCTTCCACAAATTGATGTATAATTAATATACTTACTGTGCTGTTTTTATCCTGGTGGAATCAAAATTTGACAAAATGGAAGCATTTTCATGTTCCGTTGACATACATTGAATTTGTTGAAATGCGATGGTAGTCGAGGTATGCCGAAGTATGTTCAAGTAGGTTCATGTGGGGGATATGTTTCTTGAACGAAACGAAACGTTGCTTACAGTTCCAATAAGCATAATATATTTTTGTTCGTTCGTTAAAGAATAATATTTCACCTTAACCCGATTTCGGCATTCCCGGCTTTGATCGCTTTCCAGCCAACTGAAATATAGGCCAACGAAACTTGAAAACAGGTCCATTTCCTTTGTGAGAATTTGAATTTATTAGAGAAAAGACATCAGAGTCAGTAAGTCTGACTAAAACATTATGACTTTACTTTGTAGAAAAGCTTCGTTATTGGTTGCCAGTTGTGTGAGATATTCCTGAAAGTTTAACTTTCGTTACGATGTTAGTCGACATCATATCAAGCTACACAGCGCCATTAGTGAGGCTGTAAGACCCATACGCCCAAAACATAAATATCAGCGTCGAGGTCTTACATGTAGGACTAACCACATCCTATGCGGTCTTACACGGATTACATGCTAGTTTTGTAACGTATAAGAGAGACAGACGAAAACCGAACTTGACATAAATATCAGATATGAACGAAAATCAAACCTATGCCGTATATTGTTGCAGACTATCCAGATAGCCATGTGGCCCAGTATAAGCTTTTGAAAATCAAATCGACTCAAGAAGATCCTCGAGACAGGAGGCCCATTTTTCCTGACAGCACCACTTCTAGGCCGTACAGGGTACACAACTCTAGAAGTGAGTATCAACAAAGCGTATACCATATTGTTAGTAATTAAAATCCCCATCCTACTTAAAAGAAGCATGTAGAAAGGCACACAAGACGAAATGACTTGTCTAAATTAAATCACTTCAAAATTTTACGTTTTTAAAAATTACTGACAATAAAATATAATGTTCAGATAACTAAATACTTGTTTTGTGGTTCTTGGCAGATAATATATAATTTGAAAGATAACATATTTTAGTGTAATTAAACTATATAAAGTAATATTAAAATAAATAATAAATTAAAGGATTTCTCGAATCTCATTTTTGAACAATGTTGACTTTCACTCATTAAATTATCCCAGTGACTATTCCAGCTTCGATCCTCCAGTAGCAGGAAACATTTACTGCCTCCTCCCAACAACACCCCCCCCCCCGGGAAAAAATTGGGAATTTCATTTTTTTGGGGCATTCCCGTAGTAAAATATATTGTTTCTCATTTCATGTAACCAATTACCAATGTTATTCTTTTCAGCGATATAAACATTTCTGTTGGGGGCAACGAGTGGCCGAGTGGTCTAGAGCGCTCAACGTTACGGATCACTGCCATCTCACCTCTGTCTGCATGGGTTCGAGTCTCGGGCTCAGCCAATGTGGGTATGTGAGAAAGCTTGCCGGTAGCTTCTCGTGGGTAGGTGGTTCTTTCCTGGGTTTTCCCGGGTTCTTCTTCCACCATTAATACTGGCGGCCATGTATAGCATATCTTGTGCTGAAAAATGGCGTTAAACCCTATAACAACAATAACAACAGCATTTCTGTTGTCATTTGGATTGTTGAAACAGACATCTTCTCAGGAGGCCGTAGACTGCAAAGTAAGTTTCCTTTGGTACTGAAAAATGGAAACAGCCAAGATTAAGTATATTTTTACATTTAGACATTGGCAGAGTTTGATGTTGTACAGTAAATTGTATTAATATTGTGCTTTGATCATTCCACATTATATTTATACGTAAGAGTTACGTTATTTATTATATCAAACAGTTAATTCGTTTAGCAAAGAAAAATGGATTCTACGTTTATTTATACGGTGTAAGCAATATAATATTAAATAGTTGGTTAGTCACTCTCTAGACGAAACTATAATGATTAGTCTTACAACTTCCTCAATATCCATGTTTAACGATGGATATACTGATATATAAAAGACAGTAATAAAAAACAAGCTAAGTGCCACTGTAAGCACAGAGTTCAGTGCTTCATGGTAAACATAGACACAAATATGTTTTTGTTGGTTGTTTTTGCGAAGATTGTCTGATGGTCAAAGTAATGGTAATTATCTGGATGAAGTTGCAGTATTTCAGAGATGGGATTGCAAAATCTTGATATAGTTTTATCTTGCTGTACTTTGTACAAGCTACATTCTGCACATATACCAGAGACACGGCTTTTTATGTTAACATGTTTTTGTGATCGTGGTTTGAAATTTTGTTGACTTTTCATTGATACCTTGAACATATTTTACAACTACAACTGGAATAACCTTAATCAAACGACTTAAGCCAGTGAGAAAATGGACACAAAATCTAAAACAACTGTACCACCGTCTATTAGATAAAATATTTTATTTTGTTTTGTTTATTTTCTTGCACATTTTCATGTTTCAGACTCCTCTTTATCCAGATGTTCAGTTTTGTTTTTTTAGGTTCCCATGAGTGGTTTCCAATTACTCTGCTAAGGTCGACTTTCTTTGGATCTTTAGCACAAGTGAAGTCCCTTTGTTTGGAGCCTCTTCAGTCTTGAAAATCGTTTTCTTCTTCGCAATTTCCGTCCTAAAATGAACTGCAAGGACATTGTGAAAATTAGGTCAAATCACTGGAAACTTTACATGCAAGTTATCTTCAATGTTACTTCAAATAGGAACATTAATTTGAAATGTGAGTGGTTAAATCGTAGAAATGAATTACAAGAGATGATATGTATGTGGAAAAGTAACTACCAAACTAATTTTAATGAAACTGGATGTGGAAGAATGTTTCAGCAAACGACCTTAGATATTGCGAAAATGAACAAGATATCTAAAACAGCTATAACTACATTCTATCCGATAAAAAATTGTGTTTGAGTTTGTTTATTTTCTTTTAGACTTTTGAGTTTGTTTATTTTCTTTTAGACTTTTGAGTTTGTTTATTTTCTTTTAGACCCCTCTTTCTTCAGATATTCAATTCTTGATTTTAGTTCTCATGTGCGTCTTCTGACAAGTTCGACTTGTCGTGGATTTCTAGCGTACGTAGAAAATAACTAACAAGACTAATTTAACAAAAATAGAAATTAAATGTATTTCTTGTATTTAAGAATTTAAAAAGCAATGATACGAAAGAGACCTAGATCATTAAACCAATACATAAAGAAATAAGCAGACGAAAACAAAGAACATGTAAATGAACACATTAGACAAAGAAGTCACAATAATAAACAAGAGTCTTTAAAAGGGATGGAAGCTCTATCGGCCGAAAAGACTTTCCAAGAAATCGGAATAAGACCATTTCTTTGGTTTAACTGCTGAGTGATGAAATCATCGTTGGTATTTTTCAGCGATAAAAAAGACCTTTACAGGGTGAACAAATTAAATATCAGATTGGTACCTTTACATTTAGGACGAACTATATGTCACAAAAGGTTTTATAATGAAAATCCCATGTTGATAAAACCATCCAATCAGCAGTTGTAGAGATAACACGAATTTCAAGATGGACTACATGGAAGCAAAGTTGGATGATCGGGCGCCACAATTTTCATGTGGGACCAACTAGACATAATAAAAGGTCTTAAGGTGAAAATCTAATATCAATATGATTTTGTGTTTTTGTTATTTCGGGAGGAGAAAAGAGTGGCAAAATTTTCATTTATGATCAACTAGATATCATGAGAAATCTTCGAGTGAAAATCCCATATCAATATGACTTTTCTTTTTTTCGAGAGCAGTAACGACAGTAACAATTTTATCTGCCTGATGTGGAGACCATTTTGGATACGTGAGTGGCCCAATTTCTATATAGGACCAATTAGACCTAGTACGTTTAAAGGTTCAAGGTAATCTGTTTAGAAGTTTCAGAAGAATTTTATATGTCTAAAGAAACAATATAAAATTAGATACGATGCTAAAAATCATTACGTATGTATTTATTAGTATTTAATAGCATCTCAGCATGCTAATGTGTTTGGTACTAATTAAAAGGAAAGCCTGCAAATGTGAAAAGGTGAGGAATTTCGCAGAAACCTTAGGAAGATATACGCTCTCAAATAAATGTAAACATGAAATACTAAATAAATAAATGACAACGGTAAAAATTTTAATATCCCCTAAAACCTAGGAAAGCAATAAAATGTAAAGTTATAAAACACAAATATGCTTAAAATACGTGGTCGAAATTTTTCATATGAAATGCATTCCCTAAAAAAGTCTCCAATTTCTCCGAGGGGAAAATGATCATAATGATCATACACTGAGTTCGCTTAACAAGCAAGCAGTTCCGTTTCCCAGGGTTTAAGTTGACATACTCGACAAGAACGTGTTTCATTAACACTGAACAGGATTTGTTCTCTGGTCGAGGCTCGCCATTCATCTGGGATATTGACAGATTGCCAAATTACAGGTTTTGAAAGGCTCTCGGTGTGAAAAAAAAAAATCCGAAAAGATGAAAAAAGTTGTTTTATGAGAATTCAGTGCTATAATTTTAGCGGCAAATAAGTAGTCGTTATATTGTTTGAGATGGGTGCCACGCGATGTTGCAACCTCGATTCCAACTTTGTCTTCCTCTTGCTAATCGCTTGTATACAGAATCACAGAGACATGCTGTTAGGCTTCGATTTCATTAAATGTACTGTAGAAAACGGTAGGATTTGTTAACAACTTTTATAATTGCCAAGATTAATTATTATCTGGAGCTATTTTGATAACCACTTTGGTGATTTTGGGAATACAGAAATTTTCAATATATACAAGGCCGATTTTAGCTGCACTTTAATTATGACAAATTCATATCCCAAAAGGTGGAATGAAGTTTAGTTTGCTTTTTGAATTTGTGGACTAAACTACGGGATTAGATGGATTAGAAGATAGTTTTGTAGCATATTAAATAAAGATGGAGATGGAGAAAAAGTTAGGTACGGTGATTCTTAGAATTAGTTTGAATTAAGTGATTCATTATGCCACACATCCATGCAAATGGCGATGTTTTCTAAAAGGGTTTGTAATATGTGAGTATATATAAGCAGCAGGGTATATATATATATGGCATATATATATAAGTATAAGTGAGCAGGAGTATATATATATATATATATATGCTAAGCATATATATATACATATATATAGACAGCTCACGCCTTTTTCAGTCACTAGATCTCTAGGATGCTGTCTCCTGCACATTTCTGGACACCACATAGCTGCGGTACTCACACCTTATTTTCTCACCATGGTGGTATCGGTGGTGCCTATGGAGCAGCTGCCAGTTGGCAAAGGACACGCCACACTCAGCATACTGGACAACCATTCTGAAAAGTGTCCAGATAGACAATGTTAAAAGTTCTTCAATCCGAGGACATTTTAAAAACTACAATATATGGCTTGCAATAGCCGCCAATCACTTCAGCAATAAACTTTGCGTTTTTTATGTATAAGAATGAAGTAAACTCAATAAAGTAAACCACCATACGCAGAGAGCTGCTTCACTGACTTGCATTTGTTGGCCTTGGTCTATCATCATTCCTAATGCATCTTTTATGTCTAAGGAGCCCTCTGGTCTGCTGACGACTGCATGGCCACTAGTTTCATTTTGTGAGCTAGTAGAAAATGCTGTATTACCAACTCTTCCATCAGGCAATTGGAAATGTTCCACATGTGATGGATAATTTCTGAAAGTTGAGTGATTGCTACTTTCTGATGAAATGTATTGACTATCCTTTTCCCTTTTTCCGCAATTTACTAATTCTAAACTGTACTTCTCCACTATGTGTTGCATTTAGGATAGTATATGTGGAGGAGACTCACTGCGATGGCGGGAGTTGTGGTTCCTGGATTATGATCGTCTCTAATGTTGAGTCATGAGCTTCCATTGTTGTTCCCCCTTGCATGTGAAGTAAATGAAAGATCGATT